>JACYXH010000278.1:30000-67500 GCA_026745465.1 Lota lota | reverse complement strand
GGCTTTCAGTCAGGGACACAGTGCTGGCGGCGCAGAAACCCTGCAGGACATGAGCACAAGAACAAGAGACTGTTGATGATGGGATGTCACACACACACGGCGGCACTATTGATAAATTAATTTAAATTGAGGAAAAACAGTGGCGAAGCACGCACGCACGGATAGATGCATGCATGCATGCATGCACAAAGGGTCAGGTCAGAGAAGTGTGCTCCGCCGTCGCAATCATGAAGAATCACCTTAGCCTCTAATCACTCATACACATTATTGCTCATGTCTTGCGCTCATCTTCCACCATTCAAGCATATTGCTGCCACAGCCAACTTCATAGAAATATAACAAGACAAAAGGAATACATGTTTGCTGTACTCCTGTGGCCAGATTTAATGGCCCTAGTGGAATGCTGCAGATGTAGATGTCAGGGCTGGTTCCCACATTACCAGGATGTGGTTGACCAAGGGGGTCAGAAGGGAGCTGCCTCGGGCCTTAATTGCTGCCCTGGCCTGCATCGCAAATCAATAAACCTCCCGCCCTTACCTCCACTACCTCTGTCAGGGATACAAAGCCTAACATGTTTGTAAAGTGTGCAAATGAGGGGTTAGCTCCCAGATAGCTACCTCAGAGGCAAGTTGGACGGGTTATCTAGATAACCCTCAAAGGTACAAGGAAAAAATAGTAAAAGGACAATAACGGTCTGGGTGATCAAACCATCGTCGCCGTCTTCCCTGGCGTCACTAAAACATCAGTTACCAATATAAAATGACATTCTTGTACCGATTCTGCCAAGGAACATTTAGCGTGTTTGTGCCTGCCAGGTATGCAAACAACGGAAAAAGGTTAGACAGTTCGGAGTTTGTGGACAAACAACAATGAAACGCCATACATGTACTTCGCAAAACGTCTTATTACAAAGACCCAAGTGCTATAATGCCATTGTCTACATTTGTGGCAGGCGCGGACACGCGCAATGCTCTTTGGATAAATTACTTCCTAATGCAGATTCTGCCAAAGTATAAACGGTAGGCCTTTGCATTCTCAATAACACCATTCTAATATCTCCCTGCAGCCCTTAGAAAGGATGCCTAATGTTGGTTGTGATGGATGACAGAAAGAAGAACATTCTGTGACTGCACAGATGAATGGTGGGCTGAGAGCTGGGGGTGCAGGCGGAGTAGATGGTGGGTGGGTTTGTTTACAAGCGCTGCTCCAACAAGATCCCACTCAGAAGCCAGAAGGCCTGGGACACGAGAGTGCATGTGGACAGAAATACGGCTTAAAGAAAACATGTCCTCAGGCAGCCCATTCTCTGCTTACAGTGAGAAGACCGCGAATATGCCAAAATAACAACTTTCACAAGAACAAATATCCAACCATAAAACAGATAGACCTCCAATTAGTTGGAGATGGGACCATTATTTACCCTGGTTTGCTTATTTGACAAATATCTCTCCACTGAGTTCACCAACACTACCTAGAGCAACTCACAGCATGGCGAATAACGGAAAAACAACCTAAAAGGCATGGTCACAGTTATCTTTACTGCAGGACTTCTGTCTAAAGCTGGTTCAACCATTTGTTTACATAGGTCTCAGACTGGCTTTGGCTGCTATTCCAGAGTGTGGGTGGTTAGCAACAACGGCCACTTACAAAGCCAGGAAAGCATGGAGGGCAGAGAAGTGCTCTTTGAAACACCTTTTATAAAAGGGATGCCACCTTGCAGTGTGAACTGAAGAAAGTCATTGGTGGCATTTAAATTCTTAACACCCTCACCAACTTAAAAGTTATTCTAAAAATAAAGAGGCATATGCATGTCTTATTCTCCAAAGCAACTCCACAAGTAAAGTTTCCCGAAGCAACCAAATAAATGTTTTTACTATAGAGGGACTGTAGCATAAGACAATAGAACTACTTTGACTAGATTCTCTTGTTCTACACTTGCCAACAAATCCTGCTCAGTGCAATCCCGGGTCTACAGTGGTGTGTCTGTCCATACAGCTGTGGCTGTTCCCAGGGACTGCACACCATATCACAGGCATGACATTAGACCAACCTCTATGGTGTGGAGTAGTAATAATAATAATAATAATACAAATAGTAAATGTCTGCTTGAACAATCATAATCTGTCATGATTATTGCTGAACTATGAGTTGATTCATTGATTAAGCAATCGGTTGTTTATCTCTGTGTCAGATCATTCATGTTGAATTTCTACTTTAAATAAAGTATTTAACTACTTACTTACTTACTTACTTATCATTATGAAATTAAAAGCATATAATACCATTTCTTGGCTGGTTATTAGGTGTGAACTTTTATTGTACATTTTATAGGCTAAATTATCAATAAAAAAATAATTTACCCTGAAAATAGGGCTTGTACATCAGGATGTCACAACGCAACAACGGCCTTCAGCATAGGACTATTTCAATGCTAGGAATTTGTTAGTCATGTTTTTTTGGTCATTGTTTAGTAATTAATAGTGAAATGATTTGTCATTATGGGGAGACATTGTTGTGCTTGAAACTGCCACCGCATTTCTCATGCAAGACGTGGCAAAGTTTTCCTTAGCCTAGGTTACAGTATATTTACGTTGATTTAGGATTTTACTGTACTACAACTCTGTTTTGTCCTCTCAATGTGGCAGAGTATCGCCATCAAAACTCCCATGATGCATTCTGATGTACAAGCCCTATTATGGTGACTTGCAGCCTTGATCAGGGTTACCAAATCGGAGCCGCTGAATCTTCCATTTGTATAAGTGAGAGAGCATGAGGGACAGCAGCAGGGCTTGCTCTCCTGCGCTTGTTTTCTCTTGCTTTTAGACAGACAGGAAGCCAGACGTTGCGCAAGCCTGTTACATAATGGACCTACATCAGAACAGGGAGGAATCAAATTCTTCCCAGGTTAACCCGCTTTTTCCCCCCTCCACTGGGCCCTCTGCAGTGAGGGGCCAGATGGACATGGCATGAAGGGGGCTGTGCCTGGAGCACATGTTGTTGCTGGTGGTGGGGCAGCAGCAGTAACATGTGGAGGTATCATTATGTGGATCATGTCCACACATCTTTAAAAAAAAACTAGACGGCACTTGAGAGATTTATCCACGCCTCTCATTGCAACCCTGAAGGAACACCAACAGCAGTGTAAGGGATATTATTGAATGTTGCAAGCCTGTTTATCTGAGTCAGTCTCAATAGAGTAGTAGAGGCACAAAAGACTGATCAACCATCTTCCTGTTTCTCTCTTGTGTGAACACTAGTGAACATGTGACTGGCAAAAAATATAAAACGGAAAAAACAAGACATCGTTTCAAAAATATAAATATTCCTTTTGAATGACCTGCTAGTTAATTTGCTGTCATCTCCATGACAATATCGGAGGTCAATAACTCTAGTTTGAAGCTAGTTTTGAGAATAATAATAATAATAATAATTTAAACTGCTCCATCTTTTAGGCAAACATGCACACCCAGATCTGGCTCCTTCTGACAGGTTAGTAAGTCAAACTCAAGACAAAATATACTTTATAAAGCATCCAACAAGTATCTGCACACAATCATATAAGAGAGAATCAATTATTGGTGTGCAATGTTCCCTGGCTATGTCCAGGCAGACAGCCCAATAACTTGTTTCTACAAGAAAATACAGAGATAAATTGCAAGTAGGAGAAAGAGATGGATAATTAAAAACAACAGCAAGATGACAGACATGACAGGAGTGTTTTTGTTTTTAGTGGAACAAATCTAACCTTGAATCAGATTTGTTTTCCATCTTGAAGTTGTTACATTCTACACCTGCGGCTACGTTTATTAGGTGCTATGTGGTTCTGTGCTGCTGGTTTGCAAATAAGACATCCTGTTTATTGTTTGCTCTGATTAGAAACCTATAGTACTATAGTAATAGTGGGAAAAGGTAAATGAACAACAACCTGTTGAACAACTTTGAATATTAGTTTAGTTGGTTAGTCGCACAGAGTTGCATCACAACTTTGACTGGAATTCATAACTGTCCTTCCCCTTCTGAGTTGGGGAAACATATGTGTTGGTAATTTCTCCAACATTGTTGTCCACAAAAGATATACCATTAACCCTGTTCTGGGAAGTCTAGCAGAGAACTCACGTGTAAGCTTCAGGCACACGACAATCTACGGTGATAAGATAGTGTAAGTAAATAACTTTCACGTACAGTCAGGCATTTGGTTTAACCCCTTAAAAGCTATTTCATTTGGAGAAACATCTTTAAACAGTGCAATGTGCAATCAAAAAACATCATGACCATCGTACCTTTGTACAAACTAGACTATACATTAGTCTGTCAAAAAAAGTGATCAGCTTATAAGAGACATGTATCAAACAGACAGACACTACTTGGTTACACCAATACAGTTGGGTATGTATATTTATGTTGTGCAATGTCTCTACACGTCTACTGGAGAAGTATAAACTCACATACACACGTAAACAGACATTTATGTGGAAATACATTGATCTCAAAGTCTAATTTATCTCACACCTAGCATTTATAATTAGATTATGTCCATTTGGTGATTGGTGGCAGTGCTCCGTTTCCCCCCTTCTCTCATTTATCCGTAGCTACATTGATAATAACTTATGAAACCATTATTTTCAGCAGTCGATAATGTAGCTGAGACGTTTTGAATTGCTATGGCTTACTGGGGTAATCGTATCTAAGTGCTTAAGGCTACGTTCATCAGCCTGGATTGGAAGTACCGTAACGTTATGTAGTGTTGCTACGGCTTTTTTGCTGATAGAAAGTAGTGTAGTACCCCACGATCACAAGGTAATTGAACAGTTAAGAGATTAATAATAATAATAATATTAATAATAATGACACATCCAGTGTACCCATCTCATACATAACATGAAGCTGAAAGTCTGCTTGTTTGTATCGTTAGCATTGTTATCGTTAGGTCACAAATTTGAGATATGTCAATAGAAAGCAGGTATCGATCATTGTAAAGCATTGTGTGGTTCTTAGTTGGCATGTGGTATTTGTTGACCATTGAACTCACACACTGATCTAGCTTTCCAGCTGGTCTACTTACCACCCGTAGTAGGTAAAGCGATGCGATAATGTACCACACAAGGGCCCGACTGCTAACCGTCCAGTCCATCTTTTGAGTCACCAACACCGGCTTCTAGAGTGTGGTTTCAGCTTCAAGGGTCCCCGTGTGCTTCATAGAAAATGCCAGCTGGATACAACCAAACGCAACACATAAAACACTAGAGCGATATAAAAACATTTAGTCAGATGTATCTCAGTCATTAGGTGGTTAGAAAAACTGCTTTCTTTGCTTCTTCCTGAAACGACTGATGTGAGGGTTGGACTTTGGGCTAGAGCTCCATATCAGTGGAGGAGGGTAACATGTAACATTTCTCTGGACCAATGAGATGCCATTAAAATAAACGGATGTACTAGAAAACACATCCGGGCGACATTTTCTTCCAGACTTGGAGAGCACGCTGGTCTAGTGCCTGCGTTTGTGTGAGAGAGCGATATTAGCAATTATGGACAGCGTATGTTATGGGCTTTTCAATGGCCCTAGGTCGCATTGGCTGTTGTATATTTACAGTTTTGAGCTAATCAAACCATGTTAATATTGATCAGAATGGTGATTTAAATTCGACAAGCAGCACTCCTGTGCGCACTTAGAGCAATGCCAGAAGGGCTAGAAGTCCACCACATGGTGGACGCCCACGAGGTGAACGACCAGGCCGGTACAGCAAACCGAATGAGCAGGTAATATTGAGTTCACTTACCTCATGTTGGTCGGTGATCTTTCTTAGCCTGGTATTGTGTGTAACGGTAATTGCTTTTAATTTGCCTAGTTTGTTGAAGACGCGACAGATGCTGAGCTCATCGGAGTTCTGCCGAGGGCCCAGAGCTTCTACTGTTCTGTGTATACAACAGGAACGCTTTATAATGGGTAAGAGAATAGGTTTACTTGTACTATGTTTTGGATTTGTTAGTGAATGATGTTATCAATGCGTTAGACTTCTGAAAAACCATGAAGTTAATCTTTAAAACTGACTAACAATTTCAACCGAAATATTACTCATTTTGTTTAAATTATGTTTTGTAAACATTTTGATTTTGTTTCCCAAACACTTTTTTTATTTATTTGCCTAGTTTGTTGAATATGCGACTTGATGCTGACCTCATCTGAGATCTGCAGAGGGCCCAGAGCTTCCACTCCACTAAGAGCCAAGTGTATATACATCGGGAACGCTTTATAATGGGTAAGAGAAAATGTTTACTTGTACGGTTTTGGATTTGATAATGAATGATGTTATCAATGCGTTAGACTTCTGAAAAAGCATGAAGTCAATCTTTAAAACTGACTAACAATTTCACCCGAAATATTATTCCTTTAAATGATTGAATATTTAAATTTTTTATTTTGTTTTCCAAACAGGACGGATCGCTGTAGATTGCGGCTCTGAAATATAGTAACGCGCATGAAGACTATACTTACATGTGGTGGTCTACGGCCGGACAATACAAAGCCAACCATGGCCACAATGCATGTGGTTGACTAGACTGTGCAAACATGAGTTGCTCTGTACATAAATAAATGGGATTCACGTACCATCCGCGTTTCGTCTGGTTATTTTTCAATAATATTTTAACTGGTAAGATTCAAGCACTATCTTTGAACCTGCACGACCATTCCCATGGACGCACAGGCCAAGCTATAGTGCAAAAGTATACCATGACCTGTTATAACTGGGGTCTCTTGGCTCTTTCCCAAGTTTCTCTTTTAAATGCAAGTTACATTATCTGTGCTGCCCAATTGTACCCCATGTTTAGTTGACCCATACATGTGAATCATGAACTAGGTACAATCAGGATATATTTGTAGCCTGTTACACTTCAGTAAGGGAATATGCTGAACTATAAAAAGTGAACAATGTATAAGTTAAATGAACACTAGCAAAAACGTTCGTTAATCATGATCCAAGCAAAAACTCTTTAATCATGATTCAACTTAAAACATTGTGGAATCACAGCACAATGATAATTTCACCACTGTGCAAATAAATCACATGACAGACTGAAACAAGCACATTTTGCAACAGATGATGGCACAATGAGCCTCACTTTAAAACACAATGCAACCAAGGTCATCAGCGATGGCTAGAATGTTTGGTCATTTATAAAGGCACTTGTGCCTTGTACTGTTACCCAACATCCAGACAGAACAAACGTTAAGTATACTATAAAGCAATGTGTCTTGGCAAATTAAATTTGAAGCTATTGACATGGTTTAAACAAAGGGAACAACAGCATTAGACAGTCTCCTGGGGACATTGGACAATATGGCTGAATCCATTGCTATTCAATTTTAATAAATAGTATGTCAACCATGATGTTCTTCTCTCTTGGTCCCTTAACAACCTGACTGTCATGTCAGAGTGCTCCTTGTAGACACCTAATGGTCTTTGAATGGTGAAAACGTCCAAAATGTTTTTTATCCTATACCATACATCACAACATCAGGCTACGGTTCATTATACATTCATAGTTTCACCGCAATAGATGTAACTGTTTATAGCTATCAATTCATTTGTACATACAGACTACAGTTGGTTTGAGAACTCGCTAAAACAATGAATGATATTGACCAAAAAGTACCTGCTGAGATTTGTATAATTTACATAGTCCAGATGAGATTAATTTTACAAGAGTGATCTTGAATGACAACTTGACATAGCCTACATAGGGATCTCCTTGCATCCAGATGGTAGGAGGAGCAGTATTGAGTCTTCTCCAAAGAGCAATTAAAATGCAGATGCCTATCAAAAGAATAACAAAAGTAAAGTCTGTTTCAACACCTCCCTGTTGCTTAGAACTGAAATCAATTTAGAGTTGATAGGTAAATTGGCCATAATCACGCCAAGAAGTTGTTTGGTTTAAACTGTACATCACAGGTATCATGGTTCTCATTTGGGTAGATTCATCGTTCGACCTTTCCACTCCCAACTCAATGTATTCCTCTAGCAAGCCCAATCTAAATCGTATCTCATTCCAACTGATGAATAATGATGCAATTAAATGAGGGGGGGTTACAGCATTTATGATCGGCGTACAGCCTCAGTAACAATGAGCGTGCCAACTTGTAGTCATGGTAACTAGGCAAGTCATTGAGCTGCGGAAGTGGAACATAGTCATAAAGCTAGGTGGTTAGTCCACCTAGAGGTCATGGCGGGCGGTGGAGAGGATGCGGCACAAGGTGTCCATGTCACTTGGTCAATAAATATCCATCGACGAATGCGTTAAAAAATATAAGTCTTCACTCCGAAACTTCAGACTCTGTGGGCTCAGGGTCAGTCAAGGCATCGTTTGTCTCTGTAACCGAGTTGGCGTTGGAACGTGGGTCCATGGCAGAGTGCATTATGGGTAGCCAGATGTCGTCCATGTTTGGCATCACAAATATTTTCTGTTGGACAGCAGAAACAAAAAAAAGGAGAGGATTGAAGTGCTGAGCAAAACAAGTTACAAGACACAGGGATATGAGCATATGCCTTGTTGTGAATCTTTGAATCTCTGAACTTGCCTTTGAAATAGGATTGTGCAACATTGACCGTTAAGAGAAATAACTTGATTTGTGTGCACTAAATTGCGTCTCTGAATTATGCGTGAATACACATAGACTTCTAAACTGCAGATTACAGCCTTTATAAGAGCTCATAGCTCTCCCATAGGTGACAACGCAAAGCATTGTAGCCCCTTGGGTTCCACTGGAGGCAGTTCTCTGAGCGAAGACACATAATGTTGATGTTGTTGCATCACAACGAGATAAATACAGTTCCACTGCATGACAGAGAGATTAAGCCACCAGTCTCTGCTTCAGGCCTGTTATCTATGGGAAAAGTGTCATTAATGGGACTTTATATAGACCAGGATGGAGCCACAGGCACATTGCTTAGTAATGCTGTAATGGAGGCAAGCCATTCAATCATTCTAAAGTTCTCTTTTTATTAGCCAATTCCCGTTTGAAAAATACCTATCTTTGTCTCACCTTACTCAGCAAGTTCAAGTGTTTAAACAAAATTAGAAGCTGTCTGAATGATTAATCATTATAATGCCAATGGGAACAATTCCAGTATACATCCATGTAGTTGTACTACAGCATCTAGCTTTGAGGAAAACAATGTGCCGTTCACCTGGAACTCCTGGTCCAGTTTTTTCTCAATCCAGTCTGTCACATTGGCAAATGTGACCTCCCTCTCACCCAGCTTCGGCCGTGCTTTCAGCTCCAGATGGGGGGGATTTCGAAAGCCATACCTGGCAACCGAAAGGGGAACATTTCTCAGAAGAATATCTTCTAAAGTTACTTCTTAAAATAAAGGGATTGTTCGATGTGTGAATGTACACCATGAAGTTGCTTGGGTTTTTGCTCGTATGTCTTTGGGCTGTATTGGGTCAATTACAAATCTGAATCTGTGAAGAATATTAAATAGACTAACCTTTGTTTATTTTGAAAGAAAATATCCTTGTAATATAGTTCTTCACGGAGCTTAAGCAATTTGAGCAAGCATCGTTGTCACAGGGCTATGAGAAATGTGCTTCACTTCATATCTGGTTGTCATATCTTAACAGTGTATTCTTTGAAACCTATTAATATTAACTAAATATGAATGACTGTTTAACAGTTGCAAACCGCATTCTGCCCTGCAACCTATGAATGGTCTTACTGCCCAAATCATTGCATAGCATTTAAACTGCTTTATTTTAAAAGCCCTGTGGATTTTTCAATGCATTTTTTATTTAATCAATATTTACTGCAGCCCTTTGTGATTCTTTTTCTTTATTGTGATTAATTAAGATCTCCTACCTTATAAGATGAAAAAAAGCAGGCCACTACGATAGCATTTGTATCAAACATAATCCTCTACCCTTTCATGACTGTGTTCCACCACCAGGGGGAGGTATTGTGCCCTTGCGGTTCTAAAATCACCATGACGATAAAAATGGAGGACACAGCGATAACTCGATCAACAACTACCATATCCTGTCTGTGGGGGGTGGGGGGATGTTGACGGCCAGCGTTCCGCGACACTCCTGCACCTCCACGGTGAGCAGCAGGGGCGTGTTGGACATCTCCTCGATCTTCTTCTTGATGAACTCCGTCTCCGTGGCCTTCTGGAAGTACTTGGACTTGGCGATCTTGTCCACGAAGCGCATGATCTTGCTGGGCCGGTGGCCTCCCACGTACCTGGGGAAGTGAGTACGAACAGCGGAGGCGGAAGAGGAGGAGGAGGAGGAGGAGGAGGAGGAGGAGGAGGAGGAGGAGGAGGGATGAGAGGCCGGGAGTGAGTCAAAGTCATCATTTATTCATAACAGCATCTCTCAGCTTCTGCCATGGAAAGGACAATGTGTGTGTGTGAGTGTGTGTGTCATGTATAACATTAGCAGTGAGCTTTCAAAATGTGTGGGTTCAAATGAGGATGGGAAGATGGGTAGCCGGATCGAAAAAAAGACTATCTGGTGTACACAGTGCGTTTCTAACAAACGTTCTATTAACAATCAGATGACTATGAGGATGAAGATGATGATGATGATGACGGCACGGTGAGCTCACCCCTCGCCTCCCGGCAGAATGGTGGCCTTATCGGCGAGGAGTTCGGCGGTGTCCTCCTCGTCAGAGGAGCCGGCGCTGGATGACTCCTCGTCGCTGTCAGCCAGACAGTACGTCCGTGGTCTGGCCGCTGAAGGTCACGCAAAAAGCACAGTAGTGTTCGCCGTCAAAAGCCCTACAGCCACAGGGGAGCTACGCCTATAGATCTGTGAGATAACCTGCCTGAGCAAACAAGTCAAGTGCAACATTATATTTGTGCTACACCGGAAGTTGATCAGCTAATGGATACGTTTGCAATATTTGTATTGTTTTCAAATTATTAACCAGCTCATGTGGCATCTGTCTTGAAATCCTACTGTCTCCATCTTTTAAATGCAATTCAAAGATTGACCCGTGTTTCAGCTCAGCTCTAGTCATGGAGGTTTTCGAAAGAGAACAAGGCTTTTTAGGTCGGGTAGAATCTAGTACAATCTAATTTGATTCAGTTTGTTTGCTTGCTTCTATAGCTGCACTACGTTTGTGTGCCAATTAGTTTCGAATCTGGCGACCCATGGTACTCGGGTAAATAGTGAATCATAACACACAGGCAAAAACAAAAACAAAGGTTCTGACCCGGAACTGAAATTGTAGTATTGTTGTTGGAGAAGCCAGTATTTCGACTTAGCATGTTTCCTTAATCTCTGATGACATATCATGGTAATTTTATGATAGTACAGTACATTTGTTACATTTAGGTCCTTTAACCACTCTTCACTATTTAGTCATTTGTAAGCCACTCACAGTGAATTGACACAGGTCATTAAGGAGCAGGTAGGGTTAAGGCATGTAGACTGTGGACATTGGGGATCGAACCCAGCCCATTTTTACTAGAGTTTAATACCCTAATCACTACAAGAACATCCTGTCCCTAAGTCAAAGTTTGTTTACAGGTCCTATTAACTGAGAAGAAGAAAATTAGATTACGCGGCATGTCTCAAACTCACCGTTCAGAAAACCAATCCACAGGAGGCGGGAGGATCCAACCAGATGACCAATCAACACAACGACAGGAGGGGGGATGCCACCAGGTGCCCAATCAACACGCAGGCAGGAGGCGGGGCGAGTCAGCAGAAAGAGGAGAGAAATGGAGGACAGCTGGAGTAGTCGTATAATCATCAAACATGGAAAGAAAAATATAAAATTGCAAAGGAGGTAAAGTCAAAACCCAAAGATATCGTATTCAGGTTTTCAGGAATAACAATCCATTTTACACTAGTTTTAAGAGAAGAGCAAGGCCTCACCCATCTTTCCCCGGCTCCCCCAGACCCTCACCCTCCTTCCCCAGCCGGGCCAGGTTCATCTTGGTCTCCAGAGTCATGAGGAAGGAGCCGGAGTAGGATATCTTCAAGTCAAACCACAGGCCTGCAGAACCAGGCAAGAGAGACAAAGAGACAGAATTAGAGAGAGAGACATTGAGCGAGAGAAACAGAGAGAGGCAAAGAGAGAGAGCGAGAGAGGGCTATCGATCAAGAAAGAGAGAAAGCAGGCGGGAGGCAAAGAAACTTTAAGGTGAGGTGGAGAGTCAATAACTATAAATACCTCAGGATGAATTACTGTTGATAATGAACCAGGATCTTTTATACCAACTCCTTTTCCTTCCTTTTCCAGCTAAGACTCTATAAGGGTCCACTGTTAGTGGTGCTTCTATAGCTCACAAGAGAATAGAGCCTGGAAATAACACGCACATTCCCTCCCCACCCGCTCACCAGCAGCCCCCAGCCCTCCTCCCCTGCTAAGCACCGGAAAGGTCAGCTCCGACGGGGTGTTTGCTTGCTGCGTTGGCACATAGCCCAACAGGCTACTTCCTGTTCAAAGACAACCAGAACACCAGAACACCCCCCCCCCCCCCCCCCCCCCCCCCGCGAGCTGTAAATCCTCCACCTGGATGGCTGCCTGATGAAACGCGCTGCCTGGTTCTGTTTAATCTAAAGCCTTATTGCAGACATGTCCGGGAGACGGTGACTGACAGCATTGAGTTTTGTTATAAAGTGATCTGTTGAATGAATAAACAAATCAATCTGCATGTGTGTCGTGTTGGTTGTGTTGTGTTATATTAGGAGAGAGGTGGACACAGAGAGACCAAAACAAAGGAACCATATTAAGGACATAAGGAGAGGTAATGAGTTGTAACATCCAATCAGCCGCACTGGAGGAGGTAATGGAGGACATGAGCCAAGAACAAAACATGCAGGAGAACAAAGGAGGAGAGATCAGGTAGTTACACTTTAAACCAACGAGACAAGCTGTGGCTCTGTGTACCAAGCTGTGCAGTGAATAACATAAAATGATGCCCCCCCCACCCCCCCTCCCGACCTTGGTGGTCCACCGAGGGCCTGGAGGCCTGCAGGATCTTTGGAATAGCGAAGCCCATGTCCAGCTCTGTCAGGGTCAGCTCGTTCATGAAGTACGGCAACTGGAACACATTCACAACACACACACTTTAAAGCCCAAGACAGGTTAGAATAAATGGGAGAATAAGAATAAGCTTTTGCGTAAAAATAATGTCATTGTCCATTCCTTAACAACTATTATAGAATGTATACTTAGGTTGCCTTCTGGGTAGAAATGCTAGCTCAGCGTGGCGCTACCCACCCGGATCTTGCTGAGCTTCATCTGGATCTTCTTAGAAACCATGTTGGCCCAGTACTTCTCTCCCAGGAAGTCCCAGAACACTCTCCCCAGCAGAGCGTTCACCCACGCCTCGGGCTCCATGCGCTCCTCTGGACCTCGTGGAAACTGATGGAGAGGAGAAAGTTAGAAGAAGTAATTTAAGTTATCGAGACTTATGGATTCGGTAGG
The DNA here is from genome assembly GCA_026745465.1 of Lota lota. Lineage (NCBI taxonomy): Eukaryota > Metazoa > Chordata > Actinopteri > Gadiformes > Lotidae > Lota > Lota lota. The sequence goes on along the minus strand of JACYXH010000278.1, from coordinate 54,062 downwards.
GCGGCTGTTGTTGTTGGGTTTGTTTAAGGTATGCTCCATTCATCCATGCATCCATCCACCCATGTATTGATCCAGCCATCCATTCATCCATCCACCCACAAATTGATGCATCCATCCATCCACCCCATGTATTGATTCATCCATGATTCAAGCCACCTCCCCTCCCCCCGTCCCTCACCCCATCCAGCCTTCTCTCCCTCCCTCCCTCCCTCCCTCACCCTCTTGGTGGCTGGGGGGCTGCTCTCGGGGCTGTGTCCCGTGGCAGCCGCTGAGCTCTCCGTCTCGCCCTGGGGGTGGATGTACTTGGCCATGTAAACGTTATAATCCAGCAGGGACCTGGGCCTGGCCCCACCCGCCGCCACGCCGGACCCCCAGGAGAGCTCTCTGTTGCGGGGCAGAGCCTGGGGCACCTCGTCCATGCTACTGCGGGCGCTGCTGCTCCTGCTATCCGCCTCCCCCGGGCCTCCTCCCCCAGTGCCGGTGGCTCCCCCCGGCGCCGTGGTGGTCCCAGGGGGCAGGCTGCTGCTACTGTGCGTGGACGCCTGGAAGCCTGAAGCCATGGTGGGGGATGGGAGGGGTCGGAACACAGGGTAGTGTTGGATAACAGTGAGTGAAATTACTCAATCTGCGCACTTAAAGCACAACTTGACACCCAAAAGCTCATACTGTTTAAGTTACATTTGTGAAACAGTGTTGTCATGTAACGTTAATGTAAGCCATTTCCACTCGCGTCTGCTGTCTTGACGCTAATGATATGCTAATATTGGTAGGAAAACAGAGCTTCTCGATGATTCAGTAGTTTAAAAGCTGATGTGCTCTTCTATGCCATTGACAGCTTAATTCGCACCTGAACTTAAATACAATGAGGAAAAACCGTAGTAGTACTTTCACTAGAAATGTAAAGACAATAATGGCTAGAAATGTAAAACAGGGTTGTGCATTGATGGTCTTTATAGATCCTGTGGGGGGAGTTTGCTAGGTACATCAGAGTGGCAGTAGGTACGATGCAGGGCGGTTAGTGTTAGTTACAGTGGGTCACGGCCCTAGTATCAACCCAACCTGTTTTTGTTTCTGTTGTGTGTGTGTGTGTGTGTGCATAATGCAGATGTATGTACATGCATTATCACATGCATCTGCACAGTGCATGTTCAACAATTTCTGGAGGCAGTGAAGTTGTTAGCATCTAATTGGTATTCTGATATCCGGCACAGCGTGTGTCATACACGGTGCTTCCATATTAGCATACCTTGTGTTGGATGACACACAACCCTTCCCTGACTCATGCTAGAATAATCATGCTATCCCACTCTTTCACATTGTTTAGTTGTGTACTATTGAGGCTACATCCCCATTAAAAATAAAATATAACAACGCAAATCCGTTGCTCTGCTAATCCTAGATGCTAGGTGGCATGCACCCTGTAATATGTCACTACACCCAGGCTAAACGGTGCTAGCGCTTTTCCTTTTCGATGTTATCTACCATCGTGCTACAACACAAGTACTGCTGTGGTGACGGTAATCCTCATGACCTGTTCACACATCTGCTGGCTGTGTTGAGAGAACTGTGGGTCCTCAGAAAGTAACCTAGAGATGACTGTGATCTGCTGGAACCGTAGGTACCAGATACTGGGAGGCAGCATGGTCCCAGCAATGTCACTGAGTATGGGTGTTGTGAGAAAGGATGTGAGAACGATTGTGAGTGTGTGCGTGTGCATTTGTTTAAGGTGAAGTGTGTCTGATTGTGTGTGTGTGTGTGTGTGTGTGTGAGTGAGTGAGTGAGTGAGTGAGTGAGTGAGTGAGTGAGTGAGTGAGTGAGTGAGTGAGTGAGTGAGTGAGTGAGTGAGTGAGTGAGTGAGTGAGTGAGTGAGTGAGTGAGTGAGTGAGTGAGTGAGTGAGAGAGAGAGAGAGAGAGAGAGAGAGAGAGAGAGAGAGAGAGAGAGAGAGTGGCTGTGTGTGCATGCATACATCTGTGCATTCAGATGCATTGAGGGGTTGCAGGAAAGTGTGGTGGAATGGGCGATCTAATCCCAATCAAAGGGTACTGGGTTTAATCCCCAATGTCTGCATGCTTGAGCAAGATGCCCTACCCGCTTCTTAATGGCATGCTTCTGAGTTTACAGTCGCACGTGTCTGCTAAATGAACAAACAGGAATAGGAAATAGTATGCATATGAAGTGTCATCTTACTGTTGGTGCTAAATCACCCACATCGCTTTAGACACAGCGACGACATATTTCCAGAGCGTATAAAAAGCTCCTTCCTAATGGATGTCGTTATATTCACTGTATGTTTACCTGCTGCATATTCAGCCTCTACCTCCTCCTCCTCCTCATCTGCCCAGATCGCTGGTGGCCATGGGGGAGAATTCCCATTGCCCGCTGGCTCTAGCTCTGCCCTTCACCGCTAGCCCTGCCCTCGTCTGGTGCTCATTACGCTGCACAGGGACTGATGCCAAGCTTGGAGTAAACTGGATTAACTCTCTTTTTATAATTATCCAAGTTGTCTGACTATACACGAGGGAAACAAAAAATAGGCTAGCCAATAGTGTATGTCTGTATATGTGTTGCTTTATCCAATGCGACGTACAGTGAATTCCGATACAGGTCACCAAAGGCGTTTTCCATTAGCACTTTTGGCAGTGCCGAGTCAAAGTATGCCGCACTGATTTGTGCGGCATGAGATTGCTGAAATTGATATTCTATGCAGTTTATTCCTAACATCAAGGACATCATGTGGCACTCTGGGAAATATGTGTGAAACATTGTCAAATGTGTAAACAAGACATATCTGAAATATATCTGCTCTCAATGAGCTATTAAGATTAAAAAGAAAAAAACGGGGACTATTGAACATCAAACTGAATTCAACATTGCAGATATCATTGTGTGTGTTCCGTCTGTCTGAAACCCAAATATATTAAATCTCTTTTAAACTAATCAATACAATTTTATGGTAGGCTATAATATAAAATGAAATAGGCTACAATAAGTGTGTGTGTTGCTGTGTCATCGACTCAAGACAAGCTTGTCATCGGTTAAAGACACACCTTCAATCGGTTAGCTATGTTGTAATGGAGACGCAAATCCCAGCGGCACTCAAACCGAGTCGAGCCAGGCCAGTATTAATGGGAAAAACCCATAAGAAGCGAAAAGAGGAAAACATCTTGCTCAAGGACGGCTACAAGTAGGTTGTGGACATTGGGGATTGAACCCGGTGCCTTCCGGCTGGGAGTCGGACATCGTAGCCACGACACTATCGTGTCTCTCTATCATGTTTGTGGTGTTTGGCATAACAGTGTCTGCATTGGGGCTTCAAGTGGAGTGAGGACTAGTGTATGGATAGCTTTATGTCGGGACTCACCGCTCTTACAGGCCCCAGACCCCGACCCGCCGCCTCTCCCCTCCCACCGCAAGCCGGACGCCAGCAGGAACCTCCTGAACCACTCCTCCTTGTCCCGGCCCGTTCTTCCAAACAGGTAGAGGGTGAGACCTCCGCCGCCTGTCCCCGCACCCCCAGCCGCACCCCCGCCCGCAACCCCAGAAGGGGGTCTCTTGGGCTCCTCCCCCTCCGCCCGGTCCCCATTGTCCACTTTGTCCTCCCCAACCTCGGGCCTCTCGTCCCCAGCCTCGGGCCGCTCTCCCTGGGCCTTGGACATGAAGTCCTCCTGCTTGGCCAGCTCAATGCAGACGGGGTACTTTTTGTTCCACACCCTCTTCCTGGCCAGGCTCTGGGGAACCAGATGGATCTGTGGGGCAGAAGGAGCTACGTCAGGACAAGGGTATAGACCTACCCACCCCCATTGTTGATATTATTATATTTTCATATTAATATTCATGGTTTTCTTTTCAACAGCACATCAACAAATCATTCATGTCATTCTTAATTCTGTCCAAAACATATCGGTATTCAATAACACTTAGAGCATTAATAATATAAAGCAAAATAAAAGAAATGTGACGCATAAAGAATATAAAAAAAGATTCTGATGACCTCATGTTTTCCCTCTGTGTGCGAATTTGTTTCAATTTGATAAGTCCGAAAGATATTAATATAAAAAAATTAAAATAAAAGGTATAGTCTGTATTTGTATTTACTTCAAATGTTCCACGTCTGCCGTACGAGATTACATAAACCTGATGTAAGCTCATCTGTGGTTGCTTGACGAATCCAAAAGACAGCTGGCATTTATCAGCCCTGAGGTGGTCCGAACTCCTGGGCTCAGCAGACGTGCTGAGCCCCTGCAGGAGGTCACAGCTAGCTGTGCACGGTCAGTGACCCGGGATGTTTATCTCATGTGTGTTTTTTTCATATGTTGTGTAAGAGTAAATGTTGCTGTCATGTTGAGATGAAAGTGAGATGGCAATGCTGCTTCATGTCACTGTCCAGTTGGATTACATTCAACTGGTTTACTCAAAACACATACAGTGCCTACATACACAGGCGTGCCCAACCAAACACACAAACAACTCTTTACAGTATTATATGTCGACATCAGCGTAGGGTAAACATGCACTCTCTCACTCACTCACTCACTCACTCACTCACTCACTCAACCTCACACACTCTCACATGCTCATAAATGACATAAACATCAATGTAACGGAGACCACCACACATACCATTATAGTAAGCTTAATTGGGTTATTTCCAGGTGGATCAAAACCTCCCAACCGCCAACTTTAAACAACAACACACATACACACACACACCCACACTGACACACACATGCGCCCGCGTGTGAGGAAGCACCTTGCTGTGAGCCAGGTCGTAGATCTTCTGGCTGACGTAGGTGACGTCAGGCTTGGGCTCGTTGTGCGTGGCCCGCCGGGCAATGTTGTGGTTGGGCTTGGACAGACGCAGGACGGAGCCCTCCAGACGGACGTAGACCGAGTGGGTGTAGGTGGCGTGGTACGTCTCCGGGTCGTAGCTGTAGATCTCGTTCATCCAACCCTTGACCAACACACGCACGTGCAGGCACACACACACACACACAGGATTAGAGGTAAATATTTTCTTTCATTTTACCTAGATACAATATATATATATATATATATATTATTAAAAATAAAGCAGAAATTGGGTCGTTAATATAGAAGATGAGTGAAACTCCTCATTCATTCCCATCTAACATCCATCCCTATCAATTAGATCATGGTTATGTTTAGTTTAGTCTTTGATGATCCTCTCAGAACCAGGAGTTCCATCCTCCTTTTAAGAAAGGTGCTTGTGCAATGCCCCAACAAATGCCCCGACAACCACCAACCCGTTGGTGGTTGTCGGCTTGTGTTGGAAGACGTTTGGGCAGCCTGCTGTCGACAGAGACAGGCGGCAGAGCATGTGAACACTCCTCTAATCTGATTGCCTGGTGTGAAACTGCAACATTCGCTGGAGAAACAATACCTCAATATGCTGTTGCCAGTTCCTATGAACCTGCACGTGTCTGTATGTGTATGTGTGTATTTGTGTCTGTGTGCATGTGCGTGTGCACGCGTGTGTGTGTGTGTGTGTGTGTGTGTGTGTGTGTGTGTGTGAGAAGTCAATTGAATTCAAACACCAAGGGAAATCTAGGAGATCGAGTTGCTACAACATGAAGACGGGTAACGCTAGAGCAGTGGGCTGGTTTTATTTGATAGACAAGAGGATTTATATTCCAGCCGATACAAACCAGGTGTTTTCACAGATAATACCGCATGTTGTGTGGTCCATTCTCCTCCACAACTCACCAACACTGAGGATAGTGTCTATCCAAAGAGTATTAACGAATAATTGCATTGCATTAGCCACATGTGTACATTAAGAGGGTTCGAACCCAGAGGATTTCGGCTAACCTAACCACACCCTCCAGTCATACATGGCCTTACATACATGGTTATAAGTATCTATCCTGTTACATGACAAATCATGTAGACCAAAGACTAAATAATCCCACCCTCGCCTAGACTGATCCTACCTTGAATATACCCGGTTCCTGGATGTCGAGCTGGGCCGCGTTCCAGTGGTCCATCCTCTTCCTCCGTCTCCTCATCCCAGATGACTTGCCGCTGGAGGAGGACAGCCACAGCACCAGCCCGGCCAGGATCACCCCGACAACCGCCCCGTGCACTACGGCGCACGCGTACTGCGGCACGGGACACACCAAGTAGCAGTACACCACCTGCGCCAGGAAGACTAGGGTGGTGAAAGGCACAGCCTCGACCTCCCCTTCCCCCTCCCCCTCCTCTCCCTCCTCCTCCTCCTCCTCCTCCTCCTCCTCCTCCGTGTCGGCTTCGCTGCACAGCCCCGTGCTGGTGGTGCGCAGCTGCCGGGACCCCGGGCGCTCCCCGTCCGGCGAGTCTGGGTCGGTGCACGCCTCAAAGTCCCCGCCCTCCCCCAGGATGCAGAAGTCCTCGTCCTCCTGCCGAGCCACCAGGGCCGACATAGAGCAGCGGCCCAGCGTCAGGGAGGGCGACCTGGGCAGCGGCAGCAGGGCCAGCGGGGCGCCCTGGGACGCCGGCGCCAGGGCCGAGGACAGCGAGGGGAAGGAGAAGAAGACAGAGTGGGGCCCCTCCCCAGTGGGGGTCTCGTCCTCCTCGCCCTCCGCCCAGTCCTCCTCCTTGATGCTGTAGTTGTTGTTGTTGCTCTCGCCGTGTCCGTTGACCGCCGCCCCCGCCCCCGCCCCCGCCCCGCTGAGCTCCGATGCGCTCGACGACAGCGACCTGGAGCGGTGGGCGCCGCCGCCGCCGCCGCCGCCGCCGAGGCCCCCGTGCACCGCGGACTCGTCGCCCATGATCTTGCTGAAGAGGTGCAGGGGGTCCGACATCACCTCTGACAGCCGGCGCTTGGTGTCCTCAATCCGGGCCTCCACCTCCTGCACCTTGAAGAAGGAGCCCCGGCCTTCGGTGGGCGTGAGCGGCGAGGAGGGCGCCGTCTTGGAGGAGTCGGCGACGGCCTGGGTCGCCGCGGCCGTGCCGGTGTACAGCCGCGGCTGGGAGAACTGCTTAAAGAGCTGCATGTTGCGGCGCGACTGCGACGTCTGCGGGGGAGGAGGGTGATGATGGAGAGGCCCCTCCTGATGCTCGGGCTTGGAGGCGTCCGTGGACAGGGACTTGACGAAGGACTTCATCAGGTGGCGGTGGCGGGCGTGGTGGGGGGGGGGCGTGGCGGAGGCCAGCGGGGCGGGGGCTGGGTCCCGCGGCTCCACGTCGCTGGACAGGGAGCGCACCAGGCTCAGGAAGGGCTTTGAGGAGGAGGAGGAGGACGAGGAGGGGAGGGAGGTGCCTTTGGAGGGGGAGGAAGAGGTGGAGGAGGTGGTTGCCGCCCTCGAGGCGAGAGGCAGCGGCGAGCTGTCGGAGGGCCAGGAGGAGCTGGTCACGGGGGTGGAGGAGGAGGTGGAGGAGGATTTGAAGTGGGAGGGGGCGGTAATAGGCATGGCAGCAGAGGAGGGGGACTGTTGGAGGGGATGGGTAGGGGCGGCAGGCCTCCCAGAGAGGGTGGTGGTGGTGGACATGGGCAGCAGCAGGGCCCCCCCAGCGGAGTGCTCCAACAGCAGCTCCTCACTGGCCTCCAGGCCCCTGGTCACACCCTGCTCTTCCTCCTCCAGCCCACCTCCTCCTCCTCCCACCCTGCCCTCCAACTCTGACACCCCCACCGCCCCCAGGGAGCCGACCAGTGGCCCGTACAGCGCCGCCTCCTCCTCGTCCTCCTCCTCTTTCCCCAGGGCGGAGAAGTGGATGGTGATGGTGTCCCGGGAGAGGGAGCGCTGCACCTGGAGCCTGGGGCCCGGGGTGTGGCGGGGGGGCGATGCCTGGGCATGTTGGCCCCCACCCCTGGAGCTGTTGGAGCTGCTGCCCAGGCTGGCCATCACCACACAGCACAGGCCTCAACGCCTGGAGAGAGAGGGAGGGGTGGGGAGAGGGAGGGGGAGAAGGAAGTAGGGAGAGGGAGGAAGAGAGAGAGAGAGGGAGGGGGAGGGAGAGGATGGGAGAGAGGGAGAAAGGGAGATGGGAGGGAGGCAGGGAGGTGGAGAGAGGGAAGGAGGGGTGGAGGCAGGGAGGCAGAGAGGGTCAGAGTATAACCTTGATTCAGAACTCTTAAGCATCAGCTGAAGACCAGCTAAAAGCCATCAGCAATAACTTATCACCGATTAGGCTCTGTGTGTGTGTGTGTGTGGACAGGAATGACATTGAGATGGTGGCTAAGGTGGTGGTGAGTGGGGACACAAATTGCCAAATCGAATAAAGCCGAAAGCACGGCCTTAGAGAATGCCCAGAATGCGACAGTGTGACACACCCGAAGAGACACAATACAAAAATAGCAACAGACCAGCCTCCCAGAGGTTTTACATTCATAAAGTGGTCTGGAGGACTATTTATAGTTTACCCCTCCTCCTTTCCCTCCTCCACCCATCCCCCCTTCTAGCATTAGCAGCCCTGGCTGACACCCCCGCACCCAGCCCTGTCGTCCCCCCAGCCATGGGACATGATTCCTGGATTTGTTCTGAACCCACAGCCTTGAGGAGAGGGGGATGGGGGCATAATTTAAGCTGGATTCAACACCCCATCCCATAGGGAGCGATGGATGAGTTGAAAAGGAAAGGGCGATGGAGGGGTGGAGGTGGAGTCGCCCTAGTGAAGGCTGCCACGGGGAACCGCTTCTGTGTCAGTAAAAGGCAAAGTTGCAAAGGGACACGCTGAAAATAAGATGTAAATCGGTTCTGAGCTACAGATGGCAGGCTTGTGCTGGTTCCAGCAACATGCGTCATCATCCTCCACACGATGACGTTATAGGGCAGCCCACATGAGCCAATATGGTCGAGCGGTAGTGACACATCAGGTATGGGCTTAATGAGCCACCATGTTCTGCTGTGGGGCGGTGTTATCGAACAGCTGCACTGGTTTATTGCACCTGTATATCTTTCCACACACACTTCATCACTGTGATCGACACACAGATAGACCCACACAAACACACGCAAGACACACACACAAGCTGCCAAACAGTTTCCTTGGTTTCAGGTGGTTGATAATGAAGGTTCAGTGATGGAGGAGGAAAAGGGGAGGGAGGGGCACCACACTGCAGTTATAACTGTGGAGTGCATGTATCTGTGGGTGTATGTGTGTGCGGGTGTTGGTGTGCGTGCGTGCATGCGTGCGTGTCTGTCTGTCTGTTCATGGTGGTGCACATGAAAAATAGAAAAAGACATGGGAATGACAGACCAGAGACAGCGTGACATAGAGAGAGATAAAGATAGATGGGAAAGAAAATGAGAGATAGAAAATGAATGAATGGAGAGCCACTAGAGAGGGTGTGTGGAGACCCTGGAGACCCTCTAGAGCCAACCACTTGATGAAGGCTCTCATGGAAACTGCCGGAAAATAAAAGCCTTGGATTAGCGCAACATTTGGGAAAGAGGGAGAGGAGATGAAGGAGGGAAGAAAAAAAAAGACAAAGAACAAATGAACAAACGAGTGATAGATTCAGAGAGATTAAAGTGTGAGGTAGCAACGCATGAACCACAGATTCAAAACAATCCACATGTGTAAATGGTTTAATCCGATCTAGTTGGGAATCTGTAAGGGGTTGCAAAATTGTGGAATATTTGTACATTTGTGTACAGTGTAAGTTTGTAAATGGTATTTTTGCTTATATTGGTTGACAATATAGTCAAGTGAGTCAATTTGTTGTGAACTAGAGAAGAGGAAAGGCTAGGAGGAGAGGAGGAGAGGCGAGGAGCTGGGAGGAGCTTGGAGGAGAGGAGAGGAGCTTGGAGGAAACAAAAGGCGAGGAGAGGGGAGGAAAAGAGGAAAGGAGTCAAGTGAGGGTCAAGGAGAGGGTTAGGGCGGATGACAGAGGGGAGGTGAGGACAGGACACCAGATGAGGAGGGTGAGATGAGAGGGAGGGGGAGAAGGGCAGAAAAAGGAGGAGGGGAGAGGGAGAGGGCATGGAGGAAAAATGGCAAGCAGACAAGACTCTCATCTAATTAATCCCAGGCAGCAGAGCCACTCCAATCATCTGAAGCAGGGGAGAAATAAAGAAACATGTAGAAGGGAAGTAAGAAGGAGGGAAAAAAGAGCAACAAAGCCGAACAAACGAATAAATAGGAGGTAGAACCGGAGGAATATGGTCAAATAAAAACAGACAAGCGGAGTTAAAATAAACTCAGTCATAGAAGGGTGTCATTTGTATAAGAACAACAGTAGGAGAACACCAACTGCTGTGCTGTCACCGATATGGAGTACTATGGCAACCCAATTAACGTTGTTGTTCGAGGCCGGGAGGGTTAACCTTCTTGGACCCTTGTGGTGTAGAGGCCTGTTGTGTTTGTGGATGTGTTGATGTACCATTAGACAGCGATTAAGGTTGCTGTTCGAGTCTGGGAGGGTTAACCTTCTCGGACACTTGTAGTGTAAAGGCCTGGTGCGCTTGGATGAAAAACAAAATGCTAAGAAGACCACAATGGTTCAGAAAAAAAAAAGACTACAATGGGTGAGAAAATACCATGGTTGCGTGTTTAAACTGACCACTATGGGACTCAGAAACAGGACATTTAGGCAGCAGGTGTAGGCACATTTCCTGCATCCCCATACCCCCTTGAAAGCCCTGTCTTGGGGAGGACAAATCACCCTCCTAGTATGGGGAAGAATGATGAGGTCGATGTTAGAGCTGATGCTTGTCCCAATTTTGTATCCAATACTAAAACTTGTAATAGTACTATATTTGCCACTACTTTGGTACTTTTACTTAAGGATGATTTTGAATGCACAACTTTGACTTGTAACAGAGTATTTCTACACTGTGGTATTACTACTTTTACTTGAGTACAACATGTACAGTATCCAATCACAAGGACGCGTCAAGGTAACAAGTACTAGCCCAGCACAGCACAGTAGGGTGGGATTTCCAGCAAATACGGCAGGAAAGAAAAGACCACAGCGCTACCGTCTTTTTTGTCTGCCCCAACGGTTGTGTATCTAATGTAACGATAGTCTAGCAGAACTTGCTGGTGGGATGACTGAATTGCAGCAATAAAAGCATGGACAATTATTTTACCGTCTTACTCTTAACGTTGTTTTTCTTGAGCGATTTCTCCTTGAAGGCTTAGGTGGGGTGAAAAAAGCCTTAGGTGGGCCGCCATGCCTTTTCAATGCAGGAAAAACCCTGCTTCAAATGAACACCATGCATATTATTTTCCCCCCTCGGTAATGGCCTGTCACTCCACTTTAATTGGCAATCAAATTATATTTGTTGGTAGAGAAGGAGATACAAGGTCGGATGTTTTTTTAAATAAAGCAATCACCGAAGATGGACCAGATCCTGAAGAGGAGATTGAGATGACCTTGTGGATACTGAGAGATGTTATATTTCCTCCCACCCAATCCAAATGAATTACTCTCTGATGCACAGGACTATGAGCAACAACACAACATAAATGTCCACAGTCTACCTGTAGCCATCCTTGAGTTAGATGCTCCCTAGGCTGCACAATATTGAGATTTCGTGTGATTGATGACACGTGTACAACAAGCACCGTGAACAACTTTGGATAAAAGCATCTGCTAAATTACTAAAATATAGTAGAAATATACAGATACAATACAATTTACAGAGCAGATTTGACAAAATGTGCATAAGAAAATATGTGCAATAGGGAAGTAAAAGAGATGGGTCGACATGGTTTTAGAAACCTTATGAGAGTGTTACGTTCTTCCATCTCATTTCCTGGCTGCTGATTGGACCACTTGATAACACCAATTTACTACTCTTGAAATAAAAGATAAAATCAAGCAGACTAATTCCATTACCCGAGTACTGCTGCTGCACCATAAAAACACAGCTTTTACAAAAAAAAAATTCTGTTCTCCATCTCCGTTTCTTGGTTGTTTACGTTCTGTGGGTAATTCTTTTCAGTCCCTCCCTCCCTTCCTTCCTTGTCCTGACAGATAGAGCCATTACAGCCCTTCACTGTGTTTGATGGCTGGGCCATATGATTGGACTGTCTAGTCTTGGACTTGTGAATGTGTGCAGGTCTATTTCTATTAAAAGACACTGGAACGCTAGAAACAGGAAATTAGCTGTTGCGGTAGATCTGAAGCATGTGCTGCTATCACACTTAAAATGTAGGTTTCTTCAGGCACGTACACAGGGGCCAGGCCATGCCACCGCTCCTTTGCCCTCATTGGCTAAAGTGCCCCTTTGGCCAAACAAAACAATAACACAAAATAGTTGCATTGTTACTAATGTAGATGCTACATTAGTTACACTAACTAAGTCACTGTATTCAATTTAACAGCAAATTCTTGGTAATTTACCCGTCGAAAAATAATAACTCTTGCTTAGATTGAGCCACTGGCCCTCGCAACGTCTCTGCACGGCCCTGGGTTTTATAATGATCATTAAGCCTATTTCAATAAATGACCTGATAAATAGGCAGTAAGATGTATTCATTGTGGACACAGTGACTCTGGACACTGCATGAACTGACACCCACGTGGACGGTGGACCCATAGCTTAACCAATGAAGATAGAACTGCTTGCAACTAGGCTCTCTGAAATCCAACCTGCTGAACCACTAGGAAGAGAGAGAGAGAGAGAGAGAGAGAGAGAGAGAGAGAGAGAGAGAGAGAGAGAGAGAGAGAGAGAGAGAGAGAGAGAGAGAGAGAGAGAGAGAGAGAGAGAGAGAGAGAGAGAGAGAGAGAGAGAGAGAGAGAGAGAGAGAGAGAGAGAGAGAGAGAGAGAGAGAGAGAGAGAAATACACTGTGTCGCCATGGTGGCTGTCTGAAAAAAGGTCAACGAGAAGCGACCTTGGGTCTGCAGCACTGTGTTTATCACCTCTGGATCCAGGCAGAAGCTAATCCACGTTTTGGGTTTCAGTGTTTACTGCTCAGGTGATTAAGATTCAGAGGCTTTTAGAAAATCCCCAAGCAACCAAGGAGGAAAAATCTTCCTCCAGAATATAAACAGAACTGCCTTAAAACACTTAGCTGTTAGTAGCATTCATTAGCAATGTCTATGTTGCTAATGTTTTTCATTCCCCTTCACAACTAAATCAATGCATAGTGACTTCAATAAAGGATGGTAGACATCAGTTACACAACACAGGGAGGGCAAAAAGAGGAGGGAATGATGGAGCAGGAGACAGCAGAGAGAGAAGAGGAGGAAGGAAGGAGGGAGAAACAATAGAGGACAGGAGGAGGGAAGGATGGAGGGAGACAATAGAGGATGAGGGTGGGATTGAGGGAGAGTAGAAAAAGAGAAGGAAGGAAGAATGGGGGAGAGACAGTAAAGAGGAGAGGAGGAGTGAAGGACAGAGGGAGAGACAGCAGAGAGGAGAGGAGAGTAGGAGGGAGAAAGCAGGAATAGAAGAGGAGAGGAGGGTAGCATGGCATTAGTGGGGAGGTTGACAGGAGAAGAAGAATAGGGTGAGTCAGAGAGTGATCGAGATACAACAAATAGACAAACGGACAAATAGACAAAGAGGCAGACAAACAAAGACACATAATGAGTAGGGAGCAGGTGAACACACCAGAACACATCTGTCTCCCCAGTTTACAGGGATAACCGAGTTACACTGCACAAATACTACCACACTAATAGCACACAAAGATATAAAATATATACATACCATTTATGCCATTTGGTGCTGGCTTTCATTCAATGAGTCAACACCGTCATACCAAATACCGTGAGTGCATAGCATGGGAATAAAACCCCTAACCCTGGCCATGTTAATGTCATGCTTTATGCTATTACAAATTGAGGTGGTCTGCAGGCACAAGTGTCAGGGAAGGGGAGGGAGGGAGTTGTAAAACGACAGTGCAAATTCCTTTCCAGTAAGGACAATGAATGCCATGAGCCCAATAAAAAGGTCTAGTGTGTTGTGATCGAAACTGTTCCAAAAACAAAATTGATACCGATCGTTAATAAAGGGTACTGCAGTCCAAATTCACAATATTGGAGAGAGGTGTCTGCCCGCACCGTCCTCCCCAAATTCGAAGCATACGCAGGTTGCCAGGGTAGTTATAACACACTGAACGAAGCAGCTCATGTGGCATCTGTCTTGAAATCCTTCTGGGCTATAAGCCGTCTCTATGTTTCAAATGCAACTCCAAGATTTACCCGTGTTTTAGCTCGGCTAAGGTCATGGAGCTTTTTCGAAAGAGAACAAGGCTTTTTAGGCCGGGTAGAATCTAGTACAGTCTCAGTTGATCCAGTTTGTTTGCTTGCTTCAATGGCTACAGCACGCTGTGTTGGTGTCCCAATTTGTTTCATATCTGGCAACCCGCGGCACTCGGAGAATAGTGAATCATCAACACACAAGGCAAAAATAGAAAAAGGAGAATACTGGCTGTAGCATTGTTGTCGGAGAAGCCATATTTTCCACTGAACATGTTTATTTTTATCTCTGATGACATATCACGGTCATTGTATGATTTAGTAAAGCAAAATTTTTACATATACTGTAGATCTTAAAAAAGAAAAACAATCACTTTTCTGTTGTTTCATTGTAGGTGAGAGCATAACAGAAAGATAATACCTGGCCCTGTCCTTCTACTCATCCTTTGAGGCAGATGATGAAGGTGACCTGTGATTAAGGCTGGTGATGAACGGCTGGTAGAGAGCGGCCGGTGTGGGCTTGTTGAAGATAGAAGGTATAACTTTGTGGGCGAGAGTTGAACGCCCCCCCCCCCCCCCTGCTTTAAACCTCGTCCAGGACATAATGAGCTGCTCTGGGCAGCCGGCCAAACAGAGGAAAGAGGTGGGACAGAGGTGGGACACAGAGGAAAGGAGGCGGGGATGTGTGTGTGTGTGTGTGTGTGTGTGTGTGTGTGTGTGTGTGTGTGTGTGTGTGTGTGTGTGTGTGTGTGTGTGTGTGTGTGTGTGTGTGTGTGTGTGTGTGTGTGTGTGCGTGCGTGCGTGCGTGTGTGTGAGAGTGAGTAGGTGAGTGAGTGAGAGAGACAGAGAGAGACACAGACAGGGAGAGAGAATGAGGGAGAAAATGACAGAGCGAGGAAGAGAGATAGAGAGCGCAATGGAACAAGATAGAGGGGGAGGGGGGAGATAGGGGGGTACGTGACATATAAGTACTCCATTAGGTGGACATGTGAAATTCAGACATTTTAAGAGGAAATTTAGTTTTTCAATACACACACACATAAACACACACACACACACACACAGTCTGAACACACAGGCCTGCAGTGCGATAGCATCTAGGTAGCAGCATTAGCAAACAGCATGTGTTGAACCGGGAGGAGGTCTGCAAACAGACAGGACTGGTGAGAATCACAACACACTCCGAACTAGACAACAACCAACATCTAGTAGGCGGATAAAGAGCACTCACTCCTAAGCCAGACTGGATCAAACCAGTTTACTCTGTCTTTCTCTCTCCCCCTCTCTCTCTGTCCCTCTCCATCACTCTCTCTCTCCTTTGTGGTCTCTGTCTTTGTCTCTCTCTCCATCCCTCTCTGTCTGTTTGTCGCTCTCCCTCGATCCCACTCTGTCTCTCTCCCGCTCTGTCTCTACCTCTGTCTTTGGGCGTCGAACATCAAACCTCACCATCCACATCACGGCAAGACCAGTTGCCATGACGACGGTGAAGCTTTTCATCTGGTGCTGCACTTGGTTCCTTTGTCCTCTTGTTCGGCTGCTCCACATCACCCTGCAACCTTGCTCTCCACGAGTTTGTTAGAACAAGCTCTCCAGTGAAGAAGTTTCAATCTGTATGTGTGTGTGTGTCTGTCTGTTTGTGTGCTGTGTGTGGGCTGTGTTTATATGTGTGGGCTGTGTGTGTGAGTGTGCACGGGGGTTGTGTGTGTGTGTGTTTGTGCATATTGGTAAGTGGGTGGGTCCCTAATTTTGAGTGTGAGGAACAGTCCTAACATTATTGTGTGTATTGATTATTATTTAGACCTACACTTGACTTAGAATGAATAACCAAGCACTTCCTAACATGTGATTATAAGTCATCATCCACCATTGATGATGGCATGGATGTAGTCGAGAGACATTCGGCAGAAACAGAGTGAGAGCTAGAGAGCAGATATTCAGATGATAAACAAAGACACAGAGTTTATTGAAAAGACCAGCAAATATTTGTGAGTGAATTCAATACCGGGTTGTTGTTGCAAATTTATGCAATTTCAATGTGGATTGAAATTAAAATTATTCATCCAAAACTCTGATTTAAATTGACCGTGGGCCAAAGTGATGGTAAATTTGCCAAATTATTTAAGGGAGAGATAACGTTTATTTTATTGGGCTTAAACACCACAATACGCTGGTAATTTCATAATGTAATTGTCATAAATCTGCTGTGTTGTGCGGTGACGGGCTCAGTCTGTGTACTGTGTGTAAATCTCTGACGTGGCAACAGCCAGCGTGGAGTTTAATCGGTTATTATGGATAGGCTTATTCCACTGCTTCACTTTGGAAATGATTATCTTGGGGGGCAGTAAGAAATAGTAGGGGAGAGTGGCTTGGCTCACACAGGCTTGTGTTTACAATTCACTTTTCCTTCCTTTACTAGAAATTAGCAAGCTAAGAGAAATTAAAGGAATCCAGTGTGCTCAAATTGGCTTCTAAATATCGTCTCTTATTTGGATTTGATAGCACTGCAGGGACGCATTTATAGGGCAACCAAAATGTATCACATATTACAGTTACATTACAACAGGGATGACCTGGGGAGATTTGGAGACTGCATACAGAAATATGCTTTCCTCCATGTCTGTGTTCAAATATACACAGTCACACACACATATGCAAAACCCACAGATATATGCAGAGTCACAACCAGACACATACACGGACACATATATGCAGACACAAACACACTCAATATCACGCAGACACAAACACACACACACACACACACACACACACAAATAGTAGTCAACCAGAGCCAGGCAGCTCTCTCTCCGTGGCTTCCATTGTGCAGTATAATTGAATAGCTACTATTCTATGTGTGAAGTGGCGTGGCCCAGTGAGAGCTAGCAGCTAGCGGTGTACATAAGCCCTCTTGCAACGCAGTCACAGACTGCAAGGTAATCCCACTGTAATGGATGATATCAGGCTTTTAACACCTGAATAGTGGGATGCATTCACTCAAAGAAGGGGCTAGGTATGACAGGAAGAGGTGAATAGGAGCAAAGAGCAAAAAAGAAAAAGGGAGATATGTACGTGCATGGCACACACACACACACACACACACACACACACACACACACACACACACACACACACACACACACACACACACACACACACACACACACACACACACACATAAACAAACAGAGACACACATGACTAGAACTCAGACATTAATTGGACCTTTTATGAGCCTGGTGTACTGGTGGTGGTTGAATGCCACAATAGGTAGAACAAGGTCAGCAATCACCTCACCCCACTGCAGCTGGTGAGTTTTTTTGTCTTGAAACTAAAATATTTTTTCATACCATTCCATACCGTTACCAGGATAACACCATTGAGAACAAAATTCCAGAAATTGTATTTGAAACATCCTTTGGTATCAAATCCGTGCTGATACACCTTTACACTTTACTTTTCTTTTCAGATCCACTATTGCTTTGTTTTTAAAGACCCTGGCTACGTTCCAAATTGCACACTTATTCTTTTTACTTGTAGTGCGTACTGTAGCTACCCTTTCAAAGTACGTACTGTTGCACACAGTATGCATACAATTGGGACATACTACAGGTGATTTCACTGATTAGCACACCTGTAGTGCCACCCATCGACTTTCGCGGGCTCAGTCGATGTGACGTATCTTCTGCTGCCCAGAGGATTGTGGGGCAGAATGGCCAAAAAAGCATGCTGGCTTGCATACTGCAAACTGCGACCGGATGTAGTACAACATCCGGGTATCTTTGGCATTCTGCATTTTCCATATTATGTATTGGGACATACTAAATCTTTTTCTGGCATACTAAATAGTATGGTAGTATGGGTATTGGAACGCAGGGCCTGTTATGTCACTGCATACAGTCGGAACAGGAAGTCATTGTTCCTCCTCTAACTTGCTCCTCTAACATACTGTTTTTTTTTGTCTTTTTTAGTCTAGTCTCTCTCTCTCTCTGACATAATTCTTACACACCTGGGGTTACAGAGGAGCACTATGCTCTGTTGTGGAAGGAGAGCTTTTGGCTTAAATTAATGTATGTTTGTTAGTATTTTTTGTTGTTGTTTTGTATATATATGTTCTATGTTAAGTTGTATATATATGTTTACATTTATTTTTATTTTTTGAATTAAGAAACGCTTACATGTGTTCTATGTTATTGTAGATAAGGAAATCGGTAACGAATAGAGCTTTTAAAAATCTGTCTCTCTCTCTCTTCTCTCTCTTCTCTCTCTCCTCTCTCTCCCCCCCCCCCCCCCCCCCCCCCCCCCAACCTAAACCAGAGCAGATGTCTATAAGATGAAGGTACTGTTACATAGTATATAACTCGTTGTCACTGAGATGGCTCTCTCTGCTGTGTGCCTCCAAACACATATCCTGGTTGATAACAGGTGGATGAACAAACACACACACACACCACCATGATGGTGTCAAGCCCAATTAGCAGAGAGACCTGTGGCTTGCTGGCAGAGTTACAGGTGAGCAGAACTGATTCATGTTGAAAAACACACACACAGAAACACACACACACACACACACACACGACTCAGTCTGGTAGCCATGGCAAGCTATACTTGTTTAGCCCTGCAGTTCAGCCTGATAGGCAAGTCAACCAAAATAACTCCCATCTTGGTACGCAACATGCTACGATAAACACACAAATGCACAATAATCATAGATCCATACTGCCACACTAGCATACAGCCTTGTGCTAAAGGAGACATACATATTAAGAAAAGAAATGCATTAAGCCAATGCCTTTCTAAGGTTTCAGTATTAATTATCTTTTATATTATGTAAGGGCCTTGAGTACAACTTTAGATCGGGACTCGAGCTACTAAAAATACAAACTGAAATATAAAAACAAAGATGGTGGGCCTTCATCATGACCTAATGTCCCCTTATGCTAGCTCCTGCTACTCTACTGCAACTTATGGACTTCAATGAATTACATGTTTTATTGTTTAATGTGAATCAAGCCAGATGTGTGTAGAGATGGTGGGACAAGGAGGAAGAGGTGTGTAAAGTGGTGGGAGTGGTGATAGTGTGTGTGTGTGTGTGTGTGTGTGTGTGTGTGTGTGTGTGTGTGTGTGTGTGTGTGTGTGTGTGTGTGTGTGTGTGTGTAGGTGTGTGTAGGTGTGTGTGTGTGTGTGTGTGTAGGAGTGTGTGTGGGAGTGGCTGTTCAAGGCCACAGCTTCAATGTGGCTCAATGGCTAACACACACACACACACACACACACACACACACACACACACACACACACACACACACACACACACACACACACACACACACAAGGTTAAGGTTAAGGTACATACACCATTGGGTCTGTGGCAGTGGACAGAGAAAGGGCAGGGGCGAGATGAGGTGGAGGAGACAAGAAGAGAGGAGAGGAATGGAGTCGAGAGGAGAGGAGAGATTAACAGAAAGGAGGAGGAGAGCAGAGGACTTGATTTACCTACCTTTTGATTTTAGTAGCATTCAATCTTCGTGGGCAACGCAGGCTGGATTAATCCAGACACACACCACACACTCATGGATCATGATGCTTACAGGCCTAGCAGAAAGATAAACAATGCTCAGACTCATATCATTAATGCTTGACACAACAAACGCCATATATTTAGTTAGTATTTTAATCTAGGTACCTTTATTAATCACTTGAATTATCATTCAAATGTAAACTGAACAGGACTTGTGCAACAGCGTGAGGGTTGGGCTGTTGTTATTTTCAGTCAAGAGATGAAAAGTAATTAAAAAAGGAAATAGTTGGAATAGCTGAGTAAATGACAGCCCGTTTATAGACTCCTCCAAGTCACACAGCAAGCTTCATGGACTGATAATAAGCAACAGTAGGCTACAGCCACCATAGCTTTTCTGCTCATAGAGGCTGATTACCTGAACTGGCATTCAGGAAAGTCTTGTTATGGAGTATAATAAATCACTTCACCACCAGACATTCATGGCCTATGTAGTCTAGGCTGGGGCTAGCGGCATCACGGTTTTTCTAGGTGAATGTCATGGTCATGGACGTTAGAAATGTTCAGTAAAACGTGTTTTGTTTTTTAAAGACAATAATGGTGCTGCCGACATTTAAGCTAGTACAGTCTGAAAGCCCCCACTGTGGTATTGATGGGATGTTTTTCTCACCCTTTATGTCTTTCCAACATCACAATTCTATTTAGCTTATATTGATAACATAATGTATTCACGATCTATAACAACGTATCAAAACGTCTCTTTTGTCCCCAGTCGATAGTCTGAGGCTCTATGATAGCCTGAGTCTGAATAAAGTGGGCAGCCGTTGACAAAAACAGCTGATACAAATGAAAGTGAACGACGGATACAACAAACAAACAAAAAACGAATTTCACCCTTCTTCTTACCTTGCCGTCTCTTTCAGTCGGAATGACGACCCCCTCTTCGGTGTGGTGGGTTAGCTGATGCTCACCGTATCGACACAGAGGCTTCCCGAGCTTTCAGCCCCTGCGTACAGTGTTGAGTAGGCGAATCACTCCCGCAGCCCCTCAATGACAGCGGAGTAGATGCTCGGCGGGCGTTTCTGCGCTTCAGACTTAGCGAGCTGCTCATTGGAACCAGGCTGAAAGAGGAGACTGAATTGTGGCGTTATCCCGGTCTACCGCATCGCAGTTTCCAGTCTCTTACGTCCTATGAGCTGTGTACGCCAGTTAACAGTCCTCGGGGCGTGAAGACTAACAACATGACAAAAAGAACAACAACGACAAGAAGACTAAATATGGAGTTTTGAGTAATAATTTCACAACGCAACAACAGAACACATAACGGAAACGTTTACAACTCTATCAGAAGTCCCTCCCTCTCTGTCGCTGCTAAACCTATGTAACGTAAAGTCCCGCCCTCTCTCGCCGCTAAACCCATGTGACTGAAAATCCCGCCCTCGCTTTCGCTAATAACGCTGATTTGGAGCATCCCTTTCCGAACGTTCCGTTGTGAGACGCCTGGCAGAGGTTACCACAGAATAAAGAGCTGCTCATTGTAACCAACGGCACTCCGTCCAAGGCAAGAATAATCAAATCGGATGCAACAATCACACTACCGTGGTACCAGATGCTTAGTGGCCCAGATGCTCACATGATGCATGGACTTGGAGATTGATTACAAATAAAGGAAACTGGGCTTGTGCGTGGTTTGGAATGAA
This sequence comes from Lota lota, assembly GCA_026745465.1. Taxonomy (NCBI): domain Eukaryota; kingdom Metazoa; phylum Chordata; class Actinopteri; order Gadiformes; family Lotidae; genus Lota; species Lota lota. The sequence continues at coordinate 32,756 of JACYXH010000278.1, read as the reverse complement.
TGGGATCGTCATCGCCAAACACACACACACACACACACACACACACACACACACACACACACACACACACACACACACACACACACACACACACACACACACACACACACACACACACACACACACACACACATATCACTATCGCACCACCACTAGCTCGAACACACAAATGCACTGATCTACGTTTAACCTACGCTGATGGCGAGTGCATTGAACTAATTGTGCTTTAGACGTGCTTAGAAATGTTATGCACACTAGCATTTTAAGATTAAAAAAACACTAAACACGGACGATGTTATATCATGAAATGACTTTCAATATACACTTAAAATAGATAGTGCAGGAGTCAACTACATAGAGGTCAGGTAACAATAGCCATGGTCAACGTAAAATCACCCTTCGATTTGAGTCTTTGTAAACATAGCTCAACGCTTGTCTACATGGGTTTGGATTGGCTTCCACCTAGTGGATTTGACGGACTACGACATAAAGACGTAAATATCAACAATGCCGTGCATTACATTCATTAATGACAGCAGCAAGCAAAAATTCATACTAGTGATGCTTTATTTATTTTATTTCATAAGCTTTTATTACATTTAATATTTAGTAGCTTATAAAGAAAATGTAAGGAGAATTTGATTAAGAGCTTTTTATTTTATTTTATGTTTTTTGTTAATTTAAAAGGCACAATGAGAATTCTGCATTTGAAAGGAAAATCAAATGAACAAAAGAAAGAGAGAAGGAGAAAGAAATAAAGAACAAAACATAGTTTTTCTAAATAATGAAAAGAATACATCCAAAATCCAAATCCAAAATACATCCAGCCTTGTTACCATGATGTTCTCCTCCAAGCCACAGCAGCCCATGCTCACAATATTATCTGAAACATCAAACACTCTATTAACTGTAGGGAAAGTTCATATGTGCACCTTGCTTGGACTTTTTTAACTCAACCACTAGCCTAGGTATAGAGCTTTGTGGTGCATAAGAGAGAATGCTTAAAAAGTGTATGATGCCATATGTGCAAATTTTGCCTTTGTCTTACTATGTGCTTTCGTGTATATGTGTGTGTGTGTGTGTGTGTTTTGACACCATGACCCCCCACTTATATAAATACACAATTAAATGTGTGCCAAGTAACAAAGACACACCCTCCTAAGCATGTGTATGAATGTGTATGAACACACACACACACCTGACACACACACACACACACACACACACACACACACACACACACACACACATATATTATTCTCTGGCCAGCTGACCAATCAACAGTCTCTAACATCAACATGTGAAACCTCCTTCTGCTCCTTTTTTTCTCTTTTCTTTCAACACAACCTTTTCTTTGTTGCGTGCAACCTTTTGATCTGAATGAAAAAAAAAACAGTTTGGCCAGTGTGTATAGTAATGGTGGTGAGGGGGAGTTAATGCTAAAAGAGAAAGAGGGGTGTGTGTGTGTGTGTGTGTGTGTGTACATGTGTGTGTGTGTGTGTGTGTGTGTGTGTGTGTGTACGTGTGTGTGTGTGTACGTCTGTGTGTACGTGAACGTGTATGTGTATGTGCATGTGTATGTGTATGTGTGTGTGTATGTGTGTGTGTGTGTGTGTGTGTGTGTGTGTGTAGGGGGTGTTTCTACCTTTCCATGTTGCCTCTCCTCCACTGCGGCTTGTGTAACCAATGTCAACCGGGCCACCAGAAAGCTCCATTTGCATATCATAATCCTCGTCTCGCGACCTTATCATCATTTGCACTCTGAAGCACTCCTTTCAAAAAACACTGTGAAAGAGAGCAAAGAGAGAGAGAGAGAGAGAGAAAGAGAAAGAGAGGAGGAGATGGCAAAGATGAAGTGAGTTTTGAGAGCGAGTGAGAATAAAAGAACGTAGTGTGAGGAAAAAAAAGAAGCTGCCATTCACTTTGAACTCTTTTTGAAGTTCTCAGCTTCCCCGCCCCCTCCCCGCCAGAGTTCAAGCAACACCAACACATGTGCGGGGCATAGAGTGGCAGATTTGTGTTGTTGAGGAGGAGAAGAAAGGGGTGAAAAAAAGAGAGAAGGCACATGGGGATAGAAGGAGGTCAGGAACAGGGGACAAGTGTGAACTCTCTCATTAAAAAGACCCCACGATCCCTGCATCCTTCGCCTTGCACACGCTCAGAACAGAGCTCCACTTCCTAGGTCTCCCTTTATACTTCTCCTTCCCTGCAATGAAGCCTCAACCAAAATGAAATGTTTCTGCGATATTTAATCTGGTAGCATAGTCTCATGTAGAACAAGACTAAGTAGAAGTAATAAATTGAATGGTTCTGTGCTGTGTTTGTGTGTGTGTATGTGTGTGTGTATGTGTGTGTATGTGTGTGTGTGCGCGCACGTTTGGGTTTGTGTGTGTATATATTTGAATGTGTGTCCAGATGTATGTGTGTGTGTGTGTGTGTGTGTGTGTGTGTGTGTGTGTGTGTGTGTGTGTGTGTGTGTGTGTGTGTGTGAAAGAGAAAGAGTTTAGATATGTGTGTTGGTGTGTGAATGTGTGTGTCTATGTGTGCATGTGTGTTTGTCCCTATTAGTCTTTACTCTCAACCCCACCGGGCACCTGATCTAAAGGTCAGGGACCACCCTAACTGTGTGTTCACAGTCTCCAACATTTCTCCAGCCCGTTGATCAACAGTGGCTGGATTGTTCACAAAGGGGCCGAACTAGCTTTGGATCACAACCAGTCGGCTGCTATGTATCTGCCCTTTCTCCACACAGTAAC
>JACYXH010000278.1:22500-25000 GCA_026745465.1 Lota lota | reverse complement strand
CATCAATTCTCTAATGGGGGGCCAAGTTCAAAACACCCAGGACCACTGCAATTCCCCACAAAGACAACTATTTCTCTCTCTCTTTCTCTCTCTCTCTCTCTCTCTTCTGCTCTTCCCTTCTCATTTCATGCAACTCAGTGCGTTTCTATTGTTTCTTCTTTAACTTCCAAACCTGATCAGTTTACCAAGTGGAACAGGTATGATGTCATATATATAGTGTTTGTATTGTATATAAAAAAAGGCAAATATCAAATGAATAATAGATTTTGCAGTTGAGATCATGAGCTCAAGCAAGCAAGGGTGCCTTGCCATTTTTTCAGCCTTCCTTTGGTTGTATGTTTAAGATTGTATGCTCACTGGCCAACAAGGATGTTGTACCTTTGCAGAAGGCCAACGTGGTTAACTCTGCAAGCTAATGTTCGTTAACGTTTAACCAATCAGTGATCAACAGTACTGGGGCACTCACTAGAAATTCCTTCCACTCTTCCAAAGTTAAGATAACAATCCTATAAAATGATCCTCATAGGTTCAGTGAACACCAACACAAGGTTTGTGGATTTTGTAAATCCTTTCCATGGTTTTCTGCTGTGCTGTTATTTCCTCTGTTGATTATACAGTTAACTTCATCTCTGTGTATCGTCGCTTTAGTTATTGTACCCCAATCAATCTTTCTTTCTTTTATCGTTGAATGGGACATCTTGTGGAAGAGTGAGTGAGATGGATTGGTGCAACGGGGAGAGTCCATCTCTGTGAAGCTTTTGTTTCTCAGAGGTCTTTGTGTGTAGAAGGACAATGAGAGGTCCTGGATACCGCCCGATGAGAACACACATCTGCCAGCAATGAAGTCCTTCGCTGTATCTTCATTCTATTTACCCCGCCCCTCTCCACACACACATACACACACACACACACACACACACACACACACACACACACACACACACACACACAACAACCCTCCACGCAACCCCCCTCCCCCCACACATACACACACAAACATACACACACAAATGTGCGGGTTTCGTCCCTGAATCTTTCAAAGGTGCAACTTCCGCCATCTTCGAATTTTCCACTTTACATATCAGCTCATTAGGAGGTATTCGACGACTTCCACTGATGTTAAAAAAACAATAGCTCGATCCATTTGTATTTTTACAGTATGGAGACTGCTGGGCTCAGCAAAATTTCCCTGCAGTTTTTTGATTGCTAGCTAAAAGAGCTAACAATTTATCTCTGCTGCTTGAAATTCTGGAGAAAGAAAGCGAGAGGAGATGGTGTGTGTGTGTGTGTGTGTGTGTGTGCGTGGGGGGAGGCATATTTTTAAAGGCCCTGAGTGTGCACATGCTGACATAGTGAGACGTGGTGTATATGAAGTTGCTGTGCCTATGCAAATGAAGAGATAGGAAGAGCTTATGAGAGAACGTCACCTGAGTTGAGTTCTTCTATTTTATTTTCGAGATTCAACTTCTATTGGTTATGCAAATGAAAAAAGCTACATTTAGTCTAAATTGGTCTTTGGTCTTTTCTGAGAATCGTTGGCAGTTATTCGCTTTATGAGTGAAAGAAGGAGTTAATAGAAAGGCGATAAACGCACAGAGATATACACTGGAGAATTATGAAACCGTAAAAAGTATTTGGTGGTGTGTGTACATTTAACCCAAGCAGGCCATGTGCATAGAGTGCCAAGCTGTAATATTAACATAAAATAATTCCTGCATGTATGTATGTGTGTGTGTGTGTGTGTGTGTGTGTGTGTGTGTGTGTGTGTGTGTGTGTGTGTGTGTGTGTCTGTCTGTCTGTCTGTCCAAAAGCAGCACACACAGAGGAGCACACTTTCATATGTGGTGGCTATATCTTCACAAAAAGGTGGCCATTTTGAACATCTAATGCATAAACATACATGCCTCCTCACACTCCAGTCATTTATGCTCGCCCTGTATGTGGAAAGAACAGCCACAGATCGACCTAGGAGCTACTTTGGGGAGAGGAACGTTTCCACCATCTTGCCCACTCACCTCTCCTTCACCTGGCCTCCTTCTTTCCCCTTCCGTTAGTCCAATAAAAGGGGAATGGAGTGGGCTTTGGTTTATGCCATGGTCCAGCCCAGGCCCTGGTGCTCAGCCTGTCACAAACAGCATCTCACGGTACCAACCTCCGGCATCTGCTGCTGTTTAAAAGGAACAAAAACACAGGTGGGTTTCACCTAGCGGCCATCTTGGTTCTAAATGCTAGAGGTAGAGGTAACAACTAGTGTTTAGAACCAATATGGAACCAAACATGGCCACTAGGTGAATAAGGCCCCTAGTGGTGCACACAAATACTAATAGCATTTATGAAAGTGCTTCATGTTCCATAGAGAACATTTCTGCATGAATGGATATGTGTGTAAAGAGTGTATGTGAGTGTCTGTGTGTGTGTGTAAATGTGTGCATGTGTGCGTGCGCGTGTGTGTGTGTCACCAGGACCATTGACTCCAGTTTAATCCTTCCCTGATGGCCTT
>JACYXH010000278.1:0-17500 GCA_026745465.1 Lota lota | reverse complement strand
TACACCAAGACCGCAAGACACTGAATTCCACGACTTCACCTCAGGAACCATGAGAAGAGAGACTCAACCACTGTACTGATGGCTGGTGTGTGTGTGTGTGTGTGTGTGTGTGTGTGTGTGTGTGTGTGTGTGTGTGTGTGTGTGGATGTGTGGGTGTGTGTGTCACAGACTCTTCTGTTGTTTTTCCTCCCCTGCATTCCTGCCTTCCCTTGACATGTGCCGCTGTGCTGGGAGAGGGTGTGTGTGTGTGTGTGTGTGGGGGGGGGGGGGGGGGGAGGGGAGGGTGGCGGGGTGGGGGGGGGGGGGGGGGGGGGGGGGGGGGGGTACGGGGGAGAGGTGAGATGGGTGACAGATTGTTTCATAGTAAGCTGATGCCCCTCTCCGACACACACACACACACACACACACAGACGCACACACTTTGTAGTGTCTGACTTGAGTTGGTACACACTGTTCCATTGTGAGGACTGGATGCAGGAATGTAAGCAGCAGCAGTGTGTTTCTGAGTGTAACGGGTGATGAGGCCACACGCAGCCTGGGTGCCAAGCGCCCATGGCTGGCGGAAGCCAAAAATACACTCTAAAAACACAGCATGACAGTGGGGGGGAGTTGAGAACAGGTATTGGTTTGGAGTTGTGGCTTATGTGTGTGTGTGTGTGTGTGTGTGTCATTATGATGTGTGTTTTTATGAGTGTGTGTGTGTGTGTGTATGCGTGCCTGTGCGTCTGTGCGTGTGTGTGGGATTCTGCATGTGTTCCTATGTGTGTGTTTGTGTGTTGCTGCGCGTGTGCAGTGCAACACATTCAGAACTTTGTTTCAAACAGCGAAATAGAAAAAACCCATAAACAACAAGAATCTGCACCTCAAGGGAAGTTGTTGCTTAACTTTCTACGCTGCGAGGAGGTCCTATAATATAAGCATCTGAGAGAACTGCAGCGCTGCATGCGTGGGGAGCATGACTGGCAGGAGCCCGGTTAGAAGAAGTATCGTCGCAGTCTGCTGTGCAACGGGACAAAGGAAAGACAGAAAATACTTATTTGAAGACTTGGTCATTAAAGTTTTGGAACAAGCTTTTAATGTGTACGTTTTGTGTGTAAGTTTAGCAACAATAGCCCACAAATCTCTGAGTGGATTTTGAATATGAAAACCGTAAGTGGTTTACATTCACATGAACTCGTTAAATGACACAATGTTTGAGCAAATAGATGTGGAACCCTGAACTAGTTGTAAAGCAAGGTGCAGCCAACCTGCTAATTCAAGTTTGTAGACGCACACAAACACACACATACACAAGCACACTCACCCCCACAACCTCATAAAGGATTACACAGCCTTCTGTAACCCGGGCTGGCGTTGGGGTCTACCATCAAAGATTAGCATGTTTAATCAGTTACCTTTGATGCTAGCATAGCATACCACGCACACACAAAAACACACACACATAATACACACACACACACACACACACACACACGCATAATAATCCCGACCAGCCCATTCCAGCATTGAAGCCAAACAAATGTCTTCTCGTTGCAGTAGGCAAGACTATACAACACTCTTTCTTCTAGAAGTTCAAGGAATAAATAAAGACGTGCAGGGACTCCGCACGCAAAACACACACACACACACACAAACACACACACGCACACAGAAAAAAACATTCACACACGTGCGCACGCCGGCCCCCGCTTCTCTTGGTGTCTGAGTCATCGTCTTATCATTGCTCCTCGCTAGAACCAGGAGAGAGACAAAGCCGTAATGGAGCTTCAGAATCTTCATCTGACTCAAATCCGGCCCCACCGTCTAAAACCCACTCACCCCCGTCTCCTCGACAACCTCACCCTCAGAATAGTGCAATTAAAGCTCTGCTCTGCCCTAGGGGGGGACACACACGGGGGGGGGGGGAGGGGGGTGCGTGGGTCGGGGGGGGGGGGCGGGGGGGGGGGGGCGGTTTGGGAGGACGCATAAAGAAAATTTAGGCATAAAAGCCGGTTTCTATTTCAGAATGAAGGTCTTCTTTGAATTGAAGGGGGGGTGGGGTGGGTGGGGGGGGGGGGGTGGACCTTTAAGTGGTCTTTGGAAAGTAAAAAGAAAAGGAGGAACATGCATGAAAAGGGGTTGGTTAAACAAACAGATGCGTTTCCGAGCGTGGACTCGAGGCTCGTGACGCGGTGAGTAAGAACTCCGGCAGGAGAGACACAATAGGAGAGCTGGTCGGATCCTGCTACTGTGCGTAGTGTTCCCTCATCTAGCTAATTGCTACCAATATTAAATGCACCGTTTCCATTAGTGTAAAGATGTTGTTGCGCTTGATCGTGGTTGTTATTAGTGATACTATTAGTGAACACAAGCGGATATGCACATACACTCTATGCATATTCCTAAAGACAGGTTAATTTATTTGTAATTGTGTTTTTGTTATGCTGCTGTTATTTGATATTACCATATTGCATTGGCCATGCACTTCTTAGAGTTTGAATAGAGAGAGAGGGAGAGAGCGAGGGGGAGAGAGAGCAAGAGAGAGGGGGGAGAGAGCGAGAGAGATAGACACAAAGGTCCACACACACACAACTAATTAACTTGATCTATATGAAAATGTATCTTGATTTGTAAACCCTTTTTTACTTTTTATTGTTGTTTGTTTGTTATTGTTTATTGGAAAACTTTGTTTCCTTGTTGTTTTTTAAGTTTGACACAGAGAAAAAGAGTGAGAGACAGAGACCGAGAGACAGAGAGAGAGAGAGAGAGACAGAGAGAGAGAGAGACCTAGAGACAGAGACCTAGTGGGAGAGAGAGGAGACCTGAAGAGTGGGTGAGAGAGAGAGAGAGAAAGAGGGAGGGAGAGAGAGTGAGCGAGGACAGAATAACATAAACACATTGTTAAATTCCCTAGTGTGGAGGATGTATGTTCAAACCAACTGAACTGATATATATATGTATATATAATTTATTTTATGCATATATATAAAATAAAGAATAGTATATCATATATATAATGCATGAATAAATACAAGTTGAAGGTGCAGGGATGTTTGTGTAACTAGAAGGGACCTGATTGTACCAAACAACAGACAGGATGATAAGGAATACCTGAACAACTCCTCCCTCTCCACTGGAAGCTATGTACAGTGAGAGAAGACAGAGAGGGGGGAGAGAGGGAGCAAAAGAGAGGGGGGAGGAGATGGAGGGGGAGAGTAAGAGAGACTGAAGGAGAGAGAGGTAAAACAAACAGGGAGAGCAGGGGGAGGGAGGGAGGGAGAGTGAATCATAGAGAGAGAGAGAGACAGATAGAGATAGCGGTAGAGAGTGTGAGCCAGAGAGATAAATAGATAGATGGAGAGAGAGAGAGAGAGAGAGAGAGAGAGAGAGAGAGAGAGAGAGAGAGATGCGGGGGGAGGGGCGTAAACAGCACATTAAAACTTGATCACATGAAAGTCTTTGTTACGGTCGGCTGTAGCTGTAGAGGTCAGCACTACACAGCCAAACAACACAGAGAACAAAGAGAAAGACACAACAAGAACAACAAGCGCCTTAGAAGACAAGGCAATGGGATGAATCAGATCATATTCCATCTGTGTTTGTGTGTGTGTGTGTGTGTATGTGTGTGTGTGTGTGTGTGTGTGTGTGTGTGTGTGTGTGTGTGTGTGCATGTGTGCGTGTGTGCGTGTGTATCAGAACTCAAAGCCATTCTGGCTCTGGATTAGCCGAGCGGTGCAGAAAACTCTGTCTCTGAGCTAGATGCTAACTCATCGTGGTGATGGAGAAGAATAGAAGCATTTGTTTGTTTGTCCATGATCAGCCCAACCAGAGTTCCGTGTCTTTATACAAACCAGTGCAGTGCACGTTCCAAACGTCCAACACGATTGCTTGGCCTCCCGCATTGCTGCTTGCAGCTTACTGGATAATCACTCATCCAAACCACTCCTCGGCCATACATACACCCACCAACTGGGAAGTTGATGGGATGAACGTACAGAGACCTCTCTATTTATAGTTCGATATAAAGTGTACTATCTTGACATTGCACTATAACTGCGTCTTGACAAAATACAACACATAGACACGGAAAAAAACACTCACACACACCCACACAAACACACACAAAGCTTTAAACTCAACAACATCCACCCAACAAAAGCATTCTGGAATGTGTGTAATTTCACATACAGATGCAAAATAGGAAATATGTATATATACATATTTATATATCACCTTTATATATACACTGTATGTGGTATGTCTGTATTTCCTTCGTAGATCACTTGACATTCCTTCTGAGGTGTGTGTGTGTGTGTGTGTGTGTGTGTGTGTGTGTGTGTGTGTGTGTGTGTGTGTGTGTGTGTGTGAGTGAGGAGGATGCAGGTTAAGATGAACGATGGTGTGGTGTTCTGATGTGGCCCTTCAAAGAGGTGGTGGTGGCGGGAGCCCCGTGACAGGGGAGCCACACAGGGTTTTCCTTCATGTCTCCTTGCTCGCTTCATGTCTCCTCTCTCTCTACATGTCTCCTCTTTCTACATGTCTCCTCTCTCTCTGTCTCCTCTCTCTTCATGTCTCCTCTCTCTCTATGTCTCATCTCTCTCTTCATGTCTCGTCTCTCTCTCCATGTCTTCTCCCTCTCTCCATGTCTTCTCCCTCTTCATGTCTCCTCTTTCTCTAAATGTCCCCTCTTTCTTCATGTCTCCTCTCTCTTCATGTCTCCTCTTTCTTCATGTCTCCTCTCTCTTTCTCTTCATGTCTCATCTCCGTCTCTTCATGTCTCCTCTCCCTCTTCATGTCTCCTCTCTCTCATTATGTCTCCTCTCTCTCATTATGTATCCTATCTCTCTCTTTAAGTCTATTCTCTCTTCATGTCTTCTTTTTCTTCATGTCTCTTCTCTCTCTCTTCATGTCTCATCTCAGTCTCTTCATGTCTCCTCTCTCTTCAAGTCTCCTCTCCCTCTTTATGTCTCCTCTCCCTCTTATATCTCCTCTCTCTCTTTCTTCTGTGGTGCCCCCCACCCCGCCCCCACCTCGGTGGAGCCCCCCCCCCCCCCCCCCCCCCCCCCCCCCCCCCCCCCCCCCCCCCCCCCCCCCCCCCCCCCCCCCCCCCCCCCCCCCCCCCCCCCCCCCCCCCCCCCCCCCCCCCCCACCACTACCACCTGTCCATGCCGACCACTGGAAACCTTCTATTTGATCAGCTGATGTCTCCTACAGGGGCCTCCAGACAGTTATGTTATGAACATTCCAAATGAGGTTTGCTGATGGCCTGATGGGTGTTTTTGCATTGGCGTGTGTGTGCGCATGTGTGTGTGGTTTCGTCCTGCTTTATACAGTCTATAGTTTCATTGCAAAACTTTCACTGCATTTTCTTGGTGACTTGTATGAATTAGAGACTCTCTGTTCTCTCTCTCTCGCTTATGTGCCCTCTCCCTCCCTCCCTTTTTCGCTGTCTCGTTACATCCAAGTGAGAAAGGGAGATGATGAGAGAGAGAGAGGCAGAGAGAGAGAGGGAGAGAGAGAAGGGGAGAGAGAGCGGGACAGCAGCAGAGATAGAGAGGGGGGAACAGAGAGGTAGCGGGAGAGAGGGTGAGGGAAAGAGAGAGGAAGGGAGTGCAGGGAAAAGAGAGAGAGAGATAGAGATATTAAATGTAGAAAGAGAGAGCGAGCGAGACGAGAGAGGGGTGACGAGAAAGAGGGAGAGAAGAGAAAGAGATGAGAGAGAGGTAGACAGAGATGAGTAAGCCACATAGAGACAAGAGCAAGAGAGAGAGAGAGAAAAAAAAGAGAGAGAAAGAGAGGCTAAGAACAAACAGGTGTGTGGAGACAGGCCTCAGCCGTATTCTGTCTGTTTGACTTTAAAGAGCTGGAAGGATCCTACTCTCCCATTCTGCCCCGCGAGCTCCGCCAGATGAAGCCAGAAGCTCCCACAACAATACAGAGAAAGAGAAAATGAGAAAAGAGACAGGAAAAAAAGATAAAAAGATAAAAAAGTCTGTTTCAAGAGGATAGCCCCTGATAAATAAATATACATATCCATACGACGTTGGCACTGAATGCAATATGAGTCCAAATGTAATCAGCATTAAAATATGATGAAGAAGAAGAAAGAAAGGAACTATAGAGCTGTGTCATATTATTCTGATTTGTTTTGGAAATAACTGTACTACCTCCAATGGTATTTATGGATTTTAGGATTTATTTGGACAATCACCAGTGAAAACTAGTTTGGTTATAATGTTAAATTGCTAGGGATACTGTAAATGATCACAAGTATAACATACCCCCATACCTGCGAACTATCGTTCCAGATAATCACACATATACGTATACTATAAATACAGAGTTGTTTAGGGCATTACAAACATCGCAGTCGCTAGAAGACGAAAAAACGCGTAATGTCCGGTCGGTGTTTGTCACATCAAAGGCTTTTCGGCCACTTTAATAAACGCTGCCCGCCACGCCTCTCCCACCGCGCCGCCAGAGTCCGCACGGTCGCTAGGCTTGTGGGTTTTTAATGGCCGCTGCTAAAAAGCTACAGTGGAATGGCGCGGCGCGGATGCAACTTTAGCTAGTTCAGCTGAAAGTGGCGGGCTGACTGCAGCGCCCACAGCTGCAGTTCAAAGACTATCAGCGTTTGAATCTTAACAAGAAGGAAGAAGGGGAAAAAAAGGACCCCTGTGCATAGGGAGAGAGGACATAGCCTAGCGTTAGATCTTCCAACCCCTTGTAAGCACGCGTTTGTGCTACACACACACACACACACACACACACACACACACACACACACACACACACACACACACACACACACACACACACGCACAAACCCACAGAGTCCCTGGCCAGGCAAACACACAAACAGCGACATCAAACACTAAACATTAAAGGGTACACAGACAATCACATCAAGACACACAGCAAGGGCCACAAGAGTGCTGACACACAAACATGCATAAAGCAAACAAGCACAGTGCACACACACACACACACACACACACACACACACACACACACACACATCAAAAAAGTCCCACATGGCATGAGCGTCGCGTCCCCGGCCAGCCAACTGCGGGAGGTCACGCTGGCGCTGGGAGTCCTGCTATCGGGCCAGTATTAAGGCCTTTAAACACATCCCCTTTGAAGTCACACCAAAGTCACACACTCGGATCTCTCATCTCCCATCTCCCTTTTAACCCCGCAGTGCCAGTGCTTTCACTCTTTTTCTTCTTCTTCTTCTTCTCTTCTCTTCACCGCCTCCCCCCCCCACCCCCCACCCTCGCTTTTCATGCTGTAGGCCGTTGAAATTTTTTTTTTGCCTTTTAAAAGACTAATTTTAACTTTGTCTTCAAGGCCGGGGTGGAGAAGAGAGGCGAGCGAACGGGTCGTTAAGATTCTTCCACCTGACGGACTCCTCCTCGTCCAGCCAAGTAACGAGCGTTCAGGCACAGGGCGCTGCGTCCACCGCCGTAACATTTGGCCTCCTCTGATGTTCACACAGCCAAACCGTGGCATTCAGGCTTCAAAATAAAAGTGCTGACCAGTGGGGGGGGGGGGGGGGGGGGGGGGGGGGGGGGGGGGGGGGAGGGGGGGGGTATCTGGAACATGCCACATCGTCATTCGACTTCTTATCATAAATATTCAATTTGGTGGACACTGTTATTCAAAGCATCTCACAATATGTTGAGTGGGTTCATTCTTAGCTGGGGGGGGGGGGGGGGGGGGGGAGGTGGGGGTGGGGGGTCGCAGAGGGAGTAGAACCACCAACCCCTGGCAGCGTTAGTGCCATGTTTTGACATCTAAATCGCTCTTCCTTTTCTTTCTTTTCTTTCTCTCTACTGACTATCTTGCTAAAATGTGCTATCTTCATGGATTTTCTTTTGTGACAAAGGTGTTAGGAGAACCCATTACATAACCATTGGATTTATTTTGAAACCAGATTTAAAGGACAGGACTGGCATAATTATGTTCTTTCTTTATTCTTACTGACCTTGCTGATGCCTAACGTTTATATCACTGGTAAAGATACCATAAGGATAGGTCCTGGATACCAAGGGACAACGATGTCTCTAGGTATCTTACACTGTGGGCATTGGGGATCAAACCCTGTACTTAAATTCAAACACCCTGGCCACTGCACTATCCTGCCCCTGCCTGGAACTTCCTCTGTTTTTGAAGCACAATGGAAGTCGACAGCAGCAAAGCCTTTATCGGCTGTTCACTATGAACAAACAATGCAGCACTATCCCATCTGGGACCACATGCATACAACTCTGCATAGGTGTCTGCGCAAGTTATTGCTCAGCGAGAAAGTTGAAAATCTGCATATGAAGAGAATTTCCAAGGTGTTCAAACAGGGCTTGCTGTGCTTACTGTGTAGGACACCACATCATGGGCTGTGTGATAGGCTGGTACACTAGGATCTTAGAGGACTGACCTTAGTAGAGGCAATGAACCCTTTGTGTTCCCCGTGGAGACACTCCTCTGCTCTGTTGATGTCATCAGGAAAGCTCACAGAGGGCTGCAGGTATCGGGGAGCAGGCCAGGAGGGTGTTCTGGGGGTCCTCCATAAGACCCTCCCTGAACATGCACACACCGGGCAAGGCCTCTTTCAGCCTCTCCTGAAGGACCAAGCAGAGCTCCAGGTCAAGTCTTTCCTGTTGAATGACTTGACCTTTAATTCCTCTATACATATTAAATACATATACATACATACATAATACATATTTCATCCATACACAAATATTCCATGCATTTGACCAAATGCCCTTTTCACATTAAAACAAGTGCAAAGTTTAAATTGCTGGCATTCATTTAATTAGGGAAACCGTGCCAGTTTATAATACATCGATGTGAGAGATGGAGCTGTTTCGTTACAGTTGCTATACCTGTTTATAAACCTAAAGAAAGACCTCCCGCTCGGGGTCAATCAGGCGCTCAAGGGTCCGCTGAAACACAGGATTTTTCCGGTACATGGTGGCCTCCTTCTGCAGCAGCAGTTGGACTTCCTGGACCAGCAGCTTCTGAAAGGCCCGGTACCGGAGGATGTGGGACCGGGAGGACAATTCGTCCCGGCCTCTGAACAGCTGTGCCACAATGAGTCCAACAGTGGACCGCTGGATCAGAACCATGTCCTGTTTTAAAGAGGAAGACGCCTGGACGTCTAAGTTTGTCTAAAACTAAATCAGTAATTCGTTGTTACTCGTTTATTATTTTCCTGTGTTCTCGAGCTGCTGATATGCACATGCATGTGGTGGTCGACTTGAAGTCTGTTTGTTGTGTCATGAGGAACCTACGGTTGTGGAGACAGAGAAAGAGTCTCCTTCCACTGGCTGAGCTGCAGGAGGAAGGAGGTCTCCAGTAACGACAGTGTATATCGTAAGGGTAATGTTGTCTTGGATCCAATTGAGGTTCAAGCAAGGCGTTGGAGTTGCAATAAGATATTTATTAACAGACACTGCAACACTGACATACAAAAATGATGACAGGTACTAACATAAAACACATAGAGGACCTAGCTAATCAGCTCATATTAGCATAGCTTAGTATCACTGTCCTCACTCTTTGACCTGAGTCAACTGTGACTCACCCATCACCAACCGTTCCTGTCTATCACCAGGCCCACCTTACTGGCTGGAATGAGCATCTCCTGCACAGAGCCGCCACCCTCCCCATTGCCGTGGAAACCCGGCCCGTTCCGACAGCGGGCCATAATCTGGGGTGCTGCTTCTGGGGTGAATCCAGACTGCAGTCCAGAATGGCTGGATTGTCTGCCGGAGTGTCCCTTCTTCTGAGGTTCTTCTCTGCGGTGCTCACTGGTGGAAGAGCCCTGCAGAAGAGTTTGGTGTGTTGGAGCCAGGTGCCAAAACTCAGGTAGGGTTGACGTGCTCAGGGAATGTCCGGCTGAAGACCCTTCCCTCCATCTCCTGCTGCACCCTGGGAGCTGAGAGAAGAACAAGAAGAGTATGAATACAATTCCACACATTGTTTGTGTTGATCCATTTCACAATAATATGTAATAAAGAAATATACTCTGCACTTATTTAAGTTGTTTAAATTAAACTGGAATTAGGAATGCTTGTCAACTTCCATTTTATTAATCACAAGTTATATCCATTATTCCTGTATTCGTTGTACAGTCCATCCTTCCAAGGGATTACCTTGAGGGGCGAATGGAAGTTTCCTCAGGGGTGTCTGAGTGGTACCCGACCAGCAGATCAGAGCCCTTCAACAGAGAGAAGAGATGTCTTAAGCCAGTGCTCCTCCACAATACAGTCACACAGGAGCAGCTTGGAATTAGCGATCATGTATCCTGTTGTTAGATTCAAGGTTGGCTTGATTACTTGATCTTCTTCTTGAAGTTCATCACCTCATGACATTTGTTTGCAGTGATCCATGGAGGAGTATTGGAATGAGTATAACAACAGCAACCAGTCCTACCTGGAGATAGGTCCCGAAGGACTTGATCGGGGCGCTCTGCATCAGCATGCTAAGCCTCCTGATGTCCCAGCCAGTGACCACAGTGATGCCGGCATCTTTCTCACTGTGTCCAGGATGAGACACCTCTTCTGGGAGAGAGAGAGGAGGAAGAACGAGAGGAATGGAAGGGAGTGGATGGACAAAGAATGACCATGATGGAGGGGAAGTAACAAAGAAGAGTGAGAGAAGAAGAAAGGTAGAAAGCAATGTTTGGAGAAGGAAATATGCCTGCTTGTATGCTTGGAAAACTACTGAAAGTAATGGTCATTGGGGATGATTGAAGAAGTATCCAATAGTAAAGTAGCATGAGCAGTAAAAACTTTATGGAAATTACTGTAATAATGTTACATTCAATTTGTTAGAAATTGTACATTTAACATATTTTTATTATTTCACTTTCAGATTTCACCGACAGACAGATGGAGGGAACGAGGCTGGACAGAGAATTTCAGAGGAAGTTGTTGATTGTCCCAATCATTTCACGCAATGGCCAATCAGGAGAGTTTATATTTTGTTTATTTTAACTCTATAAATGTACAAATACATTTTTAGCCTGATTGCAATTAATAGTAGGGTCAGTTCTGTGGTTTCTTGACATTGGTGGGACATATCCCTAGCGTCTTACTAAAAACGATGCCCATGGTGTGTAGAGATATTCGTTTTGGAAATACTCCGGAGAATTCTTTTATTGCTGTATGTCCGCTTATTGTGTATAGTCAGCTTGAACTGGAAACAAATGTGTTTTCAGTGGCGAGTCCAAAAATATCCTTTATGGTTTTACTACTTTTACGAGTTTACAAATGAAGGTTTGTGTTTCAGTCAAACTCAAAGATAGTCACTGGTGGTTCTTCCCAAGACGGCAGTATCCCCCCACTCACCCACTCACCCACACACCCACCCAGTAGCTGACCCAGGCTAATTTTCCTGTTTACTCTAATCTGTGTTTCACAGCTGAGCAGATCAAACGCGACTCTGTTTACCCTGGCGCTGGCCCACACCCAGACGGCAAGGCGCAAGGATTCCACATTTCTGTCCACTTCCATCAAAGTTATTGTGTCCTCTTTGCTTTTTCTCACAGCTCCAATTCCTGTTTTTCATTTTTTGGCCCACTAATAGGAAGTGTTTGGGAGACAACAGACTTTGTTGATTTTGATATTTATTTTAGAAGGATTTTTTCCCCTTTGAATACTGTTTGTCACTTTTTTATTTTCTCACTTAAGATGTTATTATAGAATCCAAAATATTTATGTCTATATTATTTTGATAATTATTATTGAATGTTTGCATATGAATGTTATCGTTCATAGATAAAAAAATGAAGGATAAACAGAGGGCGATATTTACATGTTCTAATTCTGCTAATAGGTGCTATTTAGATAAAAGTGTACAGTTAACATAAAACCATTACATAAGAGCATTTTAAGCTAAAGCTAATGTGAAACTGAGCTCTAAAAGCTAACTAAGCGCTAACTATCGGCTCGTTCTTTCTTTTAGAAGCTTCTCGTTAACAGCAATAGAAATGCAAGTAAACCAAATGACGAAAGCACTTCGTATTCCTAACAGACTTATATTATCATGGCCTCCACCTGGAGCCATCAACATTACCCAGAAGGCAGTGCTGTAAAGGCATTACCCAGAAGGCGTGGCCGTGTCCCATTCAAAAATGATTCAGGCTTTGGTTTGATGTTCACATGATTTGCAGTCTTAACTTCAGCACCAACATTCAGGACCTGGCTCACTATCGCCTGCAGGCTCTATACAAACCTGCTCCCTATCAGTTACAGAACAATACAAGACCCACAGAGCACACATGGCACATATTAACAGGAAGATATACCGCGTCGAAAATATATTTTAAATGCCAACATATGCTCTTCCTCCCAAAGAGAGTGGGATTCTTACTGATAAAAGGGGGGGGGGGGGGGGGGGGGGGGAACAATGATCTATTTTCAAACCCTAAAACCCTTAAAAGATAAAGAGAAGTGTGTGACCTGTTTGTTGTGAATAGAACATGTGGTCGTTTTAATGTGTTATGGTTCACATGGAGGGGGGCATTCCATGTTGTTTAATAATCAGCCGGATATTTACATTGCACATGCACAGGTCGGAATAAAGAGGAATGAGGTCCGTCATCTCTGCGCAAAGCGCCCCAAACAAGAACCACATGCCCAAGTCTCTCTCTCGCTCTCTCTCTCTCTCTCTCTCTCTCTCTCTCTCTCTCTCTCTCTCGCTCTATCTCTCTCTCTCACTTCGTTCCCGCCATTCTCTGTAATTCTTACCCTCACAACCACCCTATCTCTCCCTTTCTCTCTCTCTCTCTCTCTCTCTTTCTCTCTCTCCCCCACCATCTCCCTCGCTCTCTCTCACCCTTCCTCTCCTCTTCCTCTCCCTCTCCCTCTCTCTCTCTCTCTCTCCTTCTTTTTCTCTCTCCCTTCGATCTGTAATTCCAACCCTCATAAACCCCTTCCTTCCCTTTTTCTTTCTCTTTTTTTGCTCCACCCCAATCCCTTCCTCCCATACCCCCACACCCCCCACCCCCCACCCTCCTACCTCTTCCTTGCCCTGGGCCCAGACCCAGAAACACATGTGGTTAGCCATAAAACTTCACATGCACCACCCTGCTCCCCCCCGGGCACCAACCTCTTCCTTGCCCTGAGGCCCAGGACCCAGAAACCAATGTGGTTTAGCCACAAAACGTTTGGACATGCACTACACTGTACCCCACAAACCTCACAGCCATCCCCACCCACCCCCCACTGCAACTACTGCAACACTCACTTCACTCACCACTCACACATCCATACACACACACACACACCCAAAACACATACACACAAAAATTCAAGCACTCACACACGCATCACTTTCCACACGTGCATCGCATGCATACAGACACACACACCACACATAGTAATTAAAACCACACATATATACAAAACATTAACACACACACACACACACACACACACACACACACACACACACACACACACACACACACACACACACACAAGCATAAAGACCTACCAGGAAGAGAAAGCCATACATTGGAGAGAGACAGGGAAACAATGGGACAGGAGGAAGCAACATCAGGCATCCATCTCAGCAGTCTCAAAAAACAAAGAGGTTGCTTTTTTTTGCAGAGCCAGGGGTTGGAAGTTGGGGTGGCGGGTTGGGGGGGGGGGGGGGGGGGGGGGGGGGGGGGGGGGGGGGGGGGGGGGGGGGGGGGGGGGTCGTCAGTGGTGGTGGGACAATGGCGACAGTCAAGAGAAAAGAAGAAGGTGACTGCAGGCTACCATTCCAGCACGGGCCCGGGACAATGCCTGTCCTGTGGCTAGGCGCTAGGTGAAACCCTAGACCGCCGTAAACACCGCGCCAGGACAATGGCCGCTCGCTCATGCTACAAAAGATTGCTTTTTCCTCTAGCCACCGGGTTCGGATGCGCCCCTGTGAAATCCCCACAGCCCGGGACCTGTTATCGGCCTGCACGTCCGTACTGCCCCCCCCCCCCCCCCACCCCCCCCAACACCCCCTGCCTTCCCCCACCACCTACCGCCCCTGTCTGAATCTGCATCTGATACCACTGCAGTGCATAGGTGGCCAGATTGTATTTCTGCTCCAAAAACATCCAACCCCTGTCTTCTCTGTTTCCCAAAGCATTTCTTAGATACATAATCTCTTCTGATCCTCGCCATATGATGGGAGAGGGAAATATAATTCCCCCCTTCCTCTTTTTTTTCTTGCTGTGCTGCAAAGCGTTTACTTTGCAAGATTAGTCTTCAAAAAATATTTGGGGGCACATATGCTGGTGGTTAGGTTAGCAGGGTCTTTTCTTACTTGTTACTTAATGACGTTTGTTTAATAGAATGATTCCGATGCATGTAGATTTGAAATCTGAAATCAGTCACTCGAACAGTGTTGTGCGTTAGGCCAGAGTGTAACATTACATATCACACGTGATAAAAAAAACCTAGTCAAATATTTTTACATTTAAACCTGCACATGGATACACTGAATACACTGAAATATTGATACACTTGGATATATTGGATACACTGGATACATACAAAACATACAATATTGGATACACTGAAAGGTATCCAACTGGGTTATTCCTAAAACCAAGTGAGACACGCCAGACCCTCGGTCATGGACTGCAGCGTCAAAGAGGCCCAGTATTTTCAGTTGATGTTCCGTTGAAAATCCAAGTCAGTGTGTGGTCATGTGATTAGTCACGTGACTGGGGTTGTGCTACCACAGTGGCGCCTGGATCCTGAGAAGGCCCTCGGGTCTAGCTGACCACAGGACCCATGGCAGTCTGGGACCAAATGCATGGATAATCCAGACTCCAAATGAAGGGGTTCAGGAACCACAATTGGGGGTCTTACTCCGGGGTATCCGCCTGTGGTATCAGGGGAGGCTTCGTGGGAAAGGGGCAGTAGAGGAGGTCCACGGTGACGAACACAAAGGCCCCTGGGTTTCACATCACGGTTTTCTGTGATCAGCGTCACTGTTGAAGATACAATTTGGTATAGTATGGTCTCAAATCCAAACTCTAAAGCTAATCATTGTGTGTTTGCTTGTTTGTGCATGTGTGCATGTGTGTTTGTGTGTGTGTGTGTGTGTGTGCGTATGTGTATCCACATGTTGGTGTGTGTGTACATCTGTTTCCGTGTGTGTATACGTGTGTGTGTATCCATGTGTCGTGTGTGTGTACATCTGTTTCCGTGTGTGTGTGTATGTCTGTATCCATGTGTTTGTGTGTGTGTGTGTATGTATGTTTGTGCGTGTGCATTGGTGTTTATTTCTGTGTGTGTGTGTGTGTGTGTGTGTGTGTGTGCACGTCTGCCTGCATGTGTGTCACCACCAGCCCCAGCTGTTTGAACATACATCAAAAGGGTGATTCTACGCAGCGTCTCCATTGTGCTGGGATGGACGGGCTTTGTTGAGATCAACAGTTCACTCTTCCTGCCATTACACCGCCGCTCACAAACGTACACACTAACACATGGAAGTCAAGGTCCCGCCTCGGCCAATCACCACTGCATCTGCGGGATCTGGGTTTTCCAGTTCCTGTTTAGATTCCTGTGGTATGTGGAGTTTGGCCGTCGCCAAGCCTTTGATCTGGCCCTCTGGTGGGCGAGACAGGTGGCGTATGCTTTGTGGCGCCCGGGGACAAACAATGGCAGAGCAAAGAGACGTTGGGGGCACGGAAAAAGGTTTGAAGTGGCAGGCTGGCACACAGGCCTGCCAATTCATTACGTGCGACAAACACTGCAGACAGCGCCGTTCGAGATGGTCCACATGTCAACGGATCTGATCGCTCTGTCACTGTTTAGCGTTTGGAGGGAGAGTCACCCAAGGGACAGGTATGTGTGTGTGTGTGGGGGGGGGGGGGGGGGGGGGGGGTGCGATGGCGATGAGTTTTATGGGTATTATCAACCCTGTGACACACTAGCTCTGTGAAATTAACCAATGAGAACGCGGGAGAGTCAGCACAAAAGACAACAAAGAGCAACCTACGACCGGTGGAGTCACCTTATCGGCCTCATCTAAAGACCAGCCCAGAATAGACCCCATCTGCTCTTAGTCCCAGCTAGCTAAGCTCTTCTTCGCTCTTCTCCTTTTGACCATAATTGCAAACTGCTAGAAAAAAAAGAAAGAAACACAAACTGGCAGCACGGTTTGAATAGCGATCCCGGAGCACGGGCCCACCCCGCGCAGCCTTCAAAAGGACGACCCCATCCAAAATAGCGCGCCATACACAAAAGAGCAAGTTCACAGGGGCCTCTCTGACTGGGTGTGGAGGAGGTGGTGGAGGGTGTAGAGGGTAGGGAGGTGGCGGCAGAAGAACAGCTCCTTGCTTCTGAAGACTCCAAAGGGATGGCCTTCAAGTGTATGCACTGACCTTTTGCTGATGAAAGGACTGAAAATGGCATTTTAACAATATCGCGATGCCCTTTCAATATGAAAGGGCGCATAAGCAAGTCTCTTAGCCAATGAAAGTGCAAAGATAGGAGGATGACAGGGACGCTGTGCGTGCCTGTGCGTGCCTGTGTGTGTGTGTATGTGTGCGTGTGCACGTGCGTGTACGTGAGGTTGCACGCAATCAGCATGAGTCAGAGGTTGTAAATCAGTGATACATGATGTTTGTTAGCCATTTATCACATACTTGTTTATGATTGCTGATATTTATTGTGCCAGTAAATACTTGAAACAATCCCAACTTTCTGTTGGACTGAACTCAAAAAGCAAATATCTCCCAGAGGCACCGCTTCACAAACACAACTAAGGATGATTTTAAAGTAGAGCGATGAAATATTTATTATGGTATGTATTGGGGACGGGATCATGTAGTGGCTAGAAGGTTAGACTCCCAGCTGAAAGGTACCGGGTTCGATACCCCCCAATCTCCACAGTGTACTTCCCGGGCGTATTTGAGCAAGATGCCTTACCTGCCCTACTGGCTCCTTAATGACATGTGTCTGAATTTACTGTAAGTCGCTTTGGATAAAAGCGTGTGCTAAAAGACTAAATAGTAGATGTTAATGTATTATATGGCTTATGTGCTAACACAAGCCACAAGCCTACAGAGAACACAGTGATTAGAGACAGCTGCCATACTTCAAACGAGGAGCCTCTAGTGTCAGTTTGCTAGCTTGCTAGCAACACAATGTGACGATATAACACAAGGAGTTTAGAAAAAAACATGACATGCTTTGAACATAACTTAATATAATACAAAACATTATGTAACACAATCGAAAATAACTTATAACCTAGTGTATCAGGGTTAGAGTGCTCTTGGATCAGATATGGACTTGCCAGATTTGCGCTGATAATTTCACCCTTTTGCAAACCAAACAACTAATCAACAAAGTGTTTGACTGGAATAATGTGTAACTTGGTGAATCTAAACTTGCACAGTTCCTTGGCCTTAATATCTTCCTGTAGTGTTGGTTAATAGTTCTTCACACCTTTTATTTTTACACTACCCTGCTTTGCTGAATCATCCAAATGTCATGAATAATGTGAAATGACCGTC
>JACYXH010000277.1:57500-64073 GCA_026745465.1 Lota lota | reverse complement strand
GAGTCCATCTTAGGTCCGCTGTCCGACTTACAAATCATTGAATCCTGAATCTTTTTATATTTTTATCATTATTAATATTTTTTTTTCAGTTTGGATTTTAGATCCATCACAACATCAAAAAATCGGACCGTTTAAGAACATAAGAGGATGAGTGACGAAAAATCAATAACATTAGACAACAAACTATGTGATCCAATAGAAAGTCTCGTCGTAAAAGAGAAAGACGGACCGCAACGTGTGTGAGCCAATAGAAATGCCCGGTTTTGACGACACGACAAAATACCAAATCCATCTCCTTGATTGAAGACGCGTTTAATATTCTAGATGATGGCGCGGACAGGAGACACCTGCGGAACGGACAGGGGAATGTCATGCATATCAGATGCCACCGAGACGGGCTCAAGTTGGCTGTTAACCGGCCAGCACCTGGGCTCCGGGAACCGAGAGCCGGCTGACATTTGAGCAGAGCCCGTTCTCTCCTCTCAGCCGCTGGCACCAGAACACCCCCTCCCCCCCCCCCCCCCCCCCCACCCCCCCCTACCCCCCCCCCCCCACCCCCCCCCACCCCCCCCCCCTTCCCCCCCCCCCCCCCCCCCCCCCCCCCCCCCCCCCCCCACCCCCCCCCCCCCCCCCCACACACACACACACACACAACCAGAACTCCATTTTCCATCAGGAAAGTGAACCAACTTTTCTTTTTTTTTCTCCATCGCCTCTCGCTGCACTGGTTTAGCCAGACACCTGGGACATCTGGCTCTATCATTGGTCATTTCCTTCAAAGGTTATCCGCACCATCGGTACAAAATGACATAGATGCCATCACAAAGAACCATTACACGCGTGTGGCTCAAAAGTGGGCACATTTGTGAAAAAAGGATTTCAGAGGCTGTTGGTTTCGCTTGGGTCTGTCTATTCTCATTTAGCAATCAGGGATTCGATTTGGTGCGATGGACGTGGAACATCGATGTGGACGTGCCCTTCGCTTACTGCACGGCGCAGTTGAGAAACATGAAATAAGCCCAGAGACGCCGGGATGACGAGGGCCCCCGGGACAGGGGTCTACCGGACACCCTGACCGCCGTCTGATGGCTTGTCATGTTTTACTAATGACACGGCAGAATGAGGAATGGCCGTACTTGGTTACCCTAGTCCTACAACTGCGCTAACCCCAGCCATGAATATGCATGGGAGCAAAAGGCCAACACAACAGAAGCGACCCTTCAGGTCCTGCTGAACACGATCTAGGTTTCCCTCAGACCTCGGTCCCCATCCTGCTCGCTAATCACCGCTGGCGTTTGCCGTTTCAGAGACACAGCGATGCATCACAGCGCGCCTGGCTCCTAACCTCATAACACCAGATTACCAATATTATGTGATATATCACATTTGATATTATATTCTTCTGGGATTTATTAAAGAAAATTACATTAAATCATAATCATCGCCAGCAGCATGGCTCTTGTGATTCTATGGGATGTTAATATCAGAGAGAAACGGAGAGAAAGAGGGGGGAGAGAGAGAGAGGGGGAGAGAGAATGAGAATGTGATACACAGGTAGATGGAGAAGGAGGAGGAGATAAGGGGGGAGAGAGCAAGAGAGAGAGGGAGTGATGAAAAGAGAGAGAGAATAAGAGGGAAGGAGAGAGAGTAAGAGGGAGAGAGAGAAATAGTTTTTCCCTCCATCTGCTGATCGCCCTAACCACTGTGACAGACAGCAGCCATGGCTGCCATTTTAATTTCACTCGAGCCTCCAGAGATACAATCAAGCTCTGCAGAGTGCGTGTGTGTGTTGCATTTGTGTGTGTGTGTGTGTGTGTGTGTGAATGTGTATGTGTCTGTGCGTGTGTGCGTGCATGTGTGTGTCATATCTGTGTCCTGCAGTGGCCTTTGTATCTGACAGCTTGCCTCTCAAACATTTCTGAAAAAGTGAAAGATAATTTAGCGGTGCCCGCATCCATCCCAGCCAGCCAGCTGCCTCTCCTCCCCTCCCTCCGTCTCCATCACCGTGGTGACCCGCATCAGCAGGCTGAGCCGTGAGTCAAGCGGGTTATTTGGGGTTTTGGTGGAGATGGTTTCTAAACTTGGATTACAGGTACAGCAGGGTTTCGGGCGCGGCTGTGCACACAAAATACAGAAATAAAGCAGTCCAGCTTTCTCCGTCTGCGTCTTCATTGGGAGGGAAACTTGGCCATGGGTAAAAAAAAAACACTGAAGCAAATCTGAAACGTATTTGAATAATGAAAGTTGCTCACAAGGTTTCGCTTCGTCGTGGTTTTTTTGTTGTTGTTGGGAATCTACCGTTAGTTAAATTATTTATATGTTACAAAAAAAAAACAGACAGAAATGAAAGTGTTCATGTCACAACTGGAAGCTCATTTAAAAAGCAGTACCCTTTATAAAACTATTTATAAAAATCTACCCGGGCCAACCCTCCATTACGTTCACTAACCGGGGAACACATTGCATCGGAGCACAGAGGAATGTCCTCACTTGGCCCCGAAAACCGGCTAGATAAATAGATAAATGTAAAAATATACATTAAGGTCATTTGGCGGTCGCTTTTATTAAAAGGCTCTTACAACAATACCGCGAGTGCATATTCTGTATAGTGGCCCGATGTGGCCCGATGGCTAAAACCATGATGTAGCTGAGAGCCTTCGCTAGGAGCCGTCTGAAACTATGATGTAGCTGAGAGCCTTCGCTAGGAGCCGTCTGAAACCATGATGTAGCTGAGAGCCTTCGCTAGGAGCCGTCTGAAACCATGATGTAGCTGAGAGCCTTCGCTAGACTTAGGGAAAAATAAGAAATTATATACAAATTATATATATATATATATATATATATATATATATATATATATATATATTAACATAAGTGAAACACAAATTGTGCGAACATGTACCTTGTTCATGCTCAATTACCCGGCAGACATCTGTACTCTCTCTCTCTCTCTCTCTCTCTCTCTCTCTCTCTCTCTCTCTCTCTCTCTCTCTCTCTCTCTCTCTCTCCCCCCCTCCCTCCCTCCCTCCCTCCCTCCCTCCCTCCCTCCCTCCCTCCCTCTCTCTCTCTCTCTCTAGCCTCCCCCTCCCCCCTCCCTCCCTCCCTCCCTCTCTCTAGGCTCCCCCTCCCCCCTGGCCCGAGAGCAGTGGGAGCATCCAGGCTGAAAGAGCATATGCTAGCTAGCATCCTCTTGGCAGTAACCTGCAATGAATGTTATTTCTTCTGTCGGCGCAATCTGAACCAGACGGCTGCCGGTTGTGCTTGTTACCAGACGACACGCATGTACCAACGCACGCACCCACTGAGCACCCACTGAGCACCCACTGAGCACCCACCCGCGCACGCACATACGAAAGATTTTTACACCCAACCACGACTACAACGAGGCGTAGCTGTGACCCTTTTGGCCTTCCATGTGTACGCAAGCAGCCCCCCCCCAAGCACTCTACCCCCATGCACGCACTGACGCACACACGCACTGACGCACACACACACACTGACGCACACACGTAATGACGCACACACGTAATGACGCACACACGCAATGACGCACACATACACAGCTTGTGATTTACGAGAGAGAGAGAGAGAGAGAGAAGGAGAGAGAGAGAGAAGGAGAGAGAGAGAGAGAGAGAGAAGGAGAGAGAGAGAGAGAGAGAAGGAGAGAGAGAGAGAGAGAGAAGGAGAGAGAGAGAGAGAGAGTACTTAACGAAGGCTTCTAAGATATGTTTGTCTGATTAAGAGCTGTGATGTGTGGAGTGTGATGGAGTTGCCAAACAGCTACTTAGTAAACATGGCCTCCTGTCTCACTTCCTGTTGTCAATGTTCACAAATATATAGCATTAGATATATGGGTATATATATGTTTACATACCAATACATATATTTGTTTGTGCATGTGTGTGTGTGAACTGGTGTTTGAGGTACTGTGGGGTCAACAGAATTACAGGTTACAGAATGACCACAGGGTCACTGGATAATCCAAGGTCAAAGACCTTCACAATGGACCCTAGACAGCAGAGTCCAGCCCATCCTGGTTGTGTGTAGCAGGTTAGGGGAGTGATGACATCACACGGCTGGAATCAAATGAATGTAGATGATGATGTTGAATTTGATTCAATACACTTTATGGATCCCCATGGGGGGAACTGGGTTGGTCATAGTGGAACAGAATCACACGTGATCAATGCATCACAATCACACACCCTCACAGAGACCTGATCAATACATGATCAATACATCACAATCACACACCCTCACATAGACCTGATCAATACATCACAATCACACACCCTCACATAGACCTGATCAATACATCACAATCACACACCCTCACATAGACCTGATCAATACATCACAACCACACACCCTCACAGAGACTTGATCAATACATCACAATCACACACCCTCACATAGACCTGATCAATACATGATCAATGCATCACAATCACACACCCTCACAGAGACCTGATCAATGCATCACAATCACACACCCTCACATAGACCTGATCAATACATGATCAATGCATCACAATCACACACCATCAAAGAGACATGATCAATACATGATCAATACATGATCAATACATGACCAAAACATCACATTCATAAGAAGGCAGAATCAAACCTCGGCACGCAACATACAAAAGTAAGTAAGCTATGCTTTGATACACATTTGATGTTAGTGTTAAAACAGTAAGAATCCTAAAAGAAAGCCCAAATCCAGGCCAACGGTTGTAATCGATCACTTTTCAGATGTAGTTGAACAGAGTGAGTAGCTTTCATCTCGTTCCATAAAAGAACAGTGCATTAGTCCAAACAGCCAGTTAAACAAGAAACCGTTTCAGAAAAATACGGCATGCTCACGGTGAGCTCAAACTTTGTGTTATACTAGAGATGAATAGTGGGCCTATTTCTCCTGGCCCCTGCACAGATCTGAGAGATGAGATACGGCCTTTACTTTCGGGAGAGGGGAAAACGTCACGCAAACACAACACAAGTGTTTTCTCTGATTAAATAAAGGTTTAAATAAACCGGCCAAAAAACGGCTCACATTAAATCTGTAGTTCAAATTAAATCTCTCCAAAGCAAGCCAAGCAATCCATCTTTAACATATCTAAAGACAATCTTCTAATATTATTAATATATTTGCATAACAATTACCATAATTGATACAACATAAAAACGTGATGGATTACCACACCAAAGGATAATCCCGCCTCATATATAATACAGTAGCTTCCTCAACATGTTATTGCAAACCGTGTGTTTGAAGACCTTGTTTAGATAAGCAGATGAAGGTCATGTGTCTGTTTACGTCTCATTGATGCAAAAGCATGGATAGAGTTATAGATAGAGATTTATGTATGCAAATCTTCCAGCATTCCCACATGAAATGTACGTTCTTATAGTTTGGTAATCGTTTAAAGACGCTCAATATCTTTCTCTGCTGCGGTCGTATTGTGCAGTAGGATTTATAAAATAATGTAATGTGTGTGTTTCTACGCATGCCTGTCTGTGTGTGTGTGTGTGTGTGTGTGTTCAGTGTGCGTGCGTGTGTGTGTGAATGAATGTGCATCAACACACTGAATACACAGCAAGGCCCAAGGCTTTAACTCCAGTGAAGAGGTGGGAGCCATAACACATATTATAAAGAGAGAAGTAAGAAAAAATACCTTGATGAACTATGACCTTAAGACAAATGCGACGAGACGTGTGGAGGTCCACCACATCCGTACGTCTTCCCTGCAGACAGTGAAGTGCATGTACACACACACACACACACACACACACACACACACACACACACACACACACACACACACACAAAGACTCATACACACACACACAGACTCACACACACACACACACACACACAGACTCATACACACACACAGACTCACACACACACACACACACACAGACTCACACACACACACACACAGACTCATACACACACACACACACACACACCTGGGTGGTTAGTCAGGCAGGTAGGGGTGTGGGAGACTCACCAGAGGGTTGCATTTCACACTGGAGTGGTGCTAATGGTGTGACCTTCCACTGGGGATGGAGTACTGCACCCCCTCTCTCACTCTCACATTCGCTCTCTCTCTCCCTCTCTCAGTCTCTTTCACACACATTCTCCTCTCTATCTTTCATGTTCTCTCTCGCACACATTCTCCCTCACACATTTTCACCCTTTCTTTCACGCACACTTTCTCTCTCTCTTTCACATTCTACCTATTTCTTAATTGTTCTCTCTCTTTTACCTTTCCCTCTCTCTCCCTTCTCTCTCTCCTGTTTTTCCCATTCCTTCTCTCTCTTCAACTCTTTCTCTCTCCCATCTCTGTCCCTCTCTCCCCTTCCCTTCCCTTCCATCTCTGTCTCTCTCTCCCTTCCATCCCTCTCTCTCTCTCCCATCTCTCTCTTACTCTCCCCTCCACCTCTCTCTCTCTCTCTCTCCCATCTCTCTCTCCCTCTCCCCTCCATCCCTCTCTCTCTCTGTCTCTCTCCCATCTCTGTCTCTCCCTCCCCCCTCCCCTCCACCTCTCTGTCAGCCTCAGTTCTCCC
>JACYXH010000277.1:30000-52500 GCA_026745465.1 Lota lota | reverse complement strand
TCGAATTAATCAGTTTTAACAGCTGAGTGCCCAGCCCACCCCAAGTCAACATTTACGGATGTCTCCGTTACGAGCCATTGAACCGACCGCATCACACACTCCTCCGCAGAGGAGTGGGGCACGGGATGCTGGCTGGTCAACGCTCCCTGACTCGACCATTTAGGGACACGGGGAAAGAACGGACTGTTACTGCGCTTGGCTGTCAAATTAGCTGCGGCGGAGCGTGACGCCGCGGCGCCTTAGTTTGCTAGCGTTGCATTTGTTCTCCTCCGAGTCGTTCTAGTTTTCTAACGACGTGGGATGACCTAAGCCCTTCCAGCCCCCGAGATAACTGCTTTCTGGACATTATGCGGGCCACAACACTTCTTGATACCATCATGCTGTTATACTAGTGGACTGCTAGTTATATGCTGGTTGAATCCTAGTTGTATTCTAGTTGAACGCTACCATCATGCTATTTATTTGCTACTTGAATCCTAGTTGAATGCTACCATCATACTAGTCAGATGCTGTTTGTATGCGACCACCATGCTACCTGTATGCTAGTTAAGTGCTGCTATCATGCTATTTGAATTGCTAGTTGTTTTCTAGTTGAATATCATCATCTTAGTTGAGGTTTTGATCCGACAATAAGATGGCTACGGGGAGTATATAACTTTACTATGATTGTAAATTGTCCTGCACCATATGGTCCTCAACGGTCTGTTTTGCATCGTTGGAGGGGGTGAGTGCTGGGCTGTGTACTTACCATGTCGAGGGAAATAACATTCAGCCCAACAGACAACCATAATTCAGACAGGCGCAATAATCGAACAATAACAACGCTGGTCAGGAGACAGAATCCACAGAACCTCATGCTGCTGGTCCCAGCATCCCTCCTCCTCAATTTGTTCTCAGGACCAGGACGATAAATAATTCAAAAAAGACATTTCCTCAATGAAGGTTAATTAGAGCCATGGCATTTACAGTGGCCAACCAAAGCACCCACGCACAGCTCAACCACAGAAAGATTTGGGCATGAGGGCATTTTGAGGGGATTCGAAAGTTCAACCTTCATTTGGAATAGAGGTAATTTGCCATTGCTTAGTGAAATGATCGCAAAGTGCTAATGGTGAAACAGGCTGGTGCTGACTGGGTAACTGTTCTGCCTGGGAAGAGGCTTGTCTTTTTGTTTCTGTAGCCAATGTTCGGTGCACACAACTCGTTTTTATAGATGCTTTTTAACGGCATCGTATGTTTGGGTTCAAATAAAATAAACTTCAGTAAGAATGAAACAATCATCATTCAGTCAAACACACTTCTTTCAATGTTGGCCAACTCAACGGCACTCATACGCAATTTATATCACAGCAGATCAAGGCCAGCACCACCACATCTAGACTACAAGCGAAGAAAAGACCCAGACATTTCACCACACCCAAGACCTGATGGAGGAACCCCCAGTGTCTCCGCAGTCCAACCTGTAGGCTCCCTTGAGCAAACGCACTAACCCCTACCTGCTTATTAGTGCAGACAAGCATCTATTATCTATTGTAGGTCCCTTTCGCTAAAAGTGCTTACCTAACGGCAAACTAACGGTAAACTTTAAGAAAGAATAGACAAAAAAAAGAAAAGAAAAGTGCTGTACTTTTTTCTTCTTCCTTTTTACAAAATCCCAAATCAGAGCTAACGAGCCGGCTCATTGTTCATAGCAATCTCCATCACCACGGCCCCCCGCCCACCAGCACCAGCACCCCCCCCCCCCCCCTTACCCCGCCGCCTCACCGATTTATGCTGCTAGATAACCAGCAGGCAGTGCCTACAGCTAGCTCATTTGCTCCCATTTGGAGGATCATTAAGGAGCTGCTTCTCCACACCCCTCTGTGAAGGAGATCAGTATACCTCACCACCACTAACCACTAACACCACCCCCACCACCACCATCACCATCACCACCACCACTAACCACTAACACCACCCCCACCACCACCATCACCATCACCACCACCACTAACCACTAACACCACCCCCACCACCACCATCACCATCACCACCACCACCACAACTACCACCACCACCTCCACCACCACCACCACCACCATCACCACCACCACCACAACTACCCCCACCACCACCACCACCACCACCATCACCACCATTATCATCATCACCACCATTATCATCATCACCACCATCACCACCACCATCTCCACCACCATCACCATCCCCATCACCACCACCACCATCACCACCACCACCTCCACCACCACCATCACCATCACCACCACCACTAACCACTAACACCACCCCCACCACCACCATCACCATCACCACCACCACCACCACAACTACCACCACCACCTCCACCACCACCACCACCACCATCACCACCACCATCACCACCATTATCATCACCACCACCACCACCACTACCTCCACCTCCACCACCACCATCACCACCATCACCACCACCATCTCCACCACCACCACCATCACCATCACCACCACCACCATCACCACCATCACCATCACCATCACCATCACCACCACCACCATCACCATCACCATCACCATCACCATCACCATCACCACCACCACCTCCACCACCACCATCACCATCACCACCACCACCACCACCATCACCACCATTATCATCACCACCACCACCTCCACCATCACCACCATCATCTCCACCACCACCACCATCATCATCACCACCACCGCCAACACCATCACCATTGCCACCACACCCACTTTCATCACCTCCAATCACCATTGCCACCACCATCCCACAGTCCTCCTCCACCTCCTCCTCCTGCTGTTCCTACTTAGCGGGTGAGACAACTTGAATAAGAATCTAATTACATTTTAAAAAGCATATTCATGCTCAGGGAACCTTTCAGGCCGGAGTAAAAGGTCAACAAGGCACTGAGAGCACCCAACTAGAAACGTAATTACTGGGGGAGGTTGGAAACAGTGGTGGTTGTGGTGGAGTTGGTGATGGAGGAGATGAAGGCAAAAAAAAACAAAGTAACTATGAGGACTTTATGGTTGTCTACAATATGTTTTGATCGCCGTTTAGCAGATGTTTTTATCGAAAGCAACAGTGAATTCACACATTAAGTAGCAGGTAGGGGTTAAGGTCGTCTCACAAATCAGACTTTGGATTAATATCTTAAGTCCGATGGAGCTCAGATCAGAAGTTCTACTATAACGTAGTAGGAGGGCTGGATCTGAGATTAGGGTTAGGACATCTCTGCTCTGGGATTTACAGGGAGCGTGTGGGGGACATTGGGCATCAAACCTAGAACCTTTGGGCTAGCTCGCTACGCTATCCTGCCCACAGTGAGTTGAATAACGAATATGAATTTCTGTGACATTTATGTCAGTGGGGATCATGTGAGGAGGGAACCGATGGACCAATCATGATGGTGTCACAGCGTGCCTGCGAGCTGGCGAATCAGCTCATGGTTTACCCGTGTGTAGAAAGGTCCATTGTTTGGCGGCTTTGGCAGACACACTGAATTTAGATGAATTACCATGTTACATTTGTTGAATGCATAATGGTTCTATTGTGGGATTTAACGGCGAGCTGGAAAATAGGTGTAAGAAATATGGGAATTAGAGAATGAGATGCCGTTTGTTCCTGCAGGTTTTCCACCAGGCCTCATGAGATGAATCAATAATTCTTAGAAAGATCTCTCAGTAATAATGGTCATTGTCATATCATTTCCAGAATGCTACTGAATGATTGCAGAATCCGATTTTCATAGGTTCCTTGTTCCTAGGTATTTCAACATATAACATAATATAGTATGCTAGGTACAGTATAGTATTGTAATATTATAACTAGTTGTGTTAACATCAAGTGATCTTGGATGTATGGCGGCGTTAGGCAGAGAGTGGTACATGCATATTGAGATGTAGCGTTTCAAATAAATAAGAAGAAAGTCTAGCTTTTTAGACTTTATGGAGTCTATGAATATGGCTTCTCTCTTCAGCTAGTTAAATGTGTTGCCTTCAGTCTGAGCTTGTTTGTTTGTCTTGCTTCCTCTTTGAGAGGAATAAGACAAAGCACTGCATTAAGTTGCACGTCTAGTTGTTGACAATACAACGTTTATAATTTACAGCCCAGTTAAATTCGTCAAATATTCTGGGAGCTCTCTTTCAGCTCGTTAAAATGTATTCTCTTCACAGTTAAAGCATTTGCTTCTCTTATTTCAAAGCCCGCTTCCTCCGAATAAGAGATAATTATCGGAATTAAACCGTTTGGATAAAGACACGGCTACGTCAAAAACAACAACGCTAACAAATACATAATCAGACGATGATACGCGTCCTCAACTCTCACGCTGTGTTCCGTTTCATTGTCGTTATGGCGACCAGCTGTGATGC
Source organism: Lota lota (assembly GCA_026745465.1). Taxonomy (NCBI): domain Eukaryota; kingdom Metazoa; phylum Chordata; class Actinopteri; order Gadiformes; family Lotidae; genus Lota; species Lota lota. The sequence goes on along the minus strand of JACYXH010000277.1, from coordinate 48,126 downwards.
TGGTTGGCCTCATAAGAACATCGCGCGGTGTAAACTTATTCGTTGTCGACAGCGTTTTCAAATTTGCTGTAGTGATTCACTGTACTGAGGGGGCCGATCAAAGAAGCCTGTTTGTGTGTACAGTTATCTCTTCTGGGATTCTCCTCCTTTGTTTCTCCTCTCTCTGTCCATCTCTCTCCTCTCTCTCCATCTTTCTCCTCTCTCCTCTCTGTCTCTCTCCTCTCTCTCTCCTCTCTCTCCATCTCTCTCCTCTCTCCTCTCTCTCCATCTCTCTCCTCTCTCACTCCATCGCTCTCCTCTCTCCATCTCTCTCCTCTCCCTTCATCTCTGTCCTCTCTCTCCTCTCTCTCTCCATCTCTCTCCTCTCTCTCTCCATCTCTCTCCTCTCTCTCCATCTCTCTCCTCTCTCTCCATCTCTCTCCTCTCTCCTCTCTCTCCATCTCTCTCCTCTCTCACTCCATCGCTCTCCTCTCTCCATCTCTCTCCTCTCCCTTCATCTCTGTCCTCTCTCTCCATCTCTCTCCTCTCTCTCTCCATCTCTCTCCTCTCTCTCCATCTCTCTCCTCTCTCCCTCCACATCTCTCGTCTCTCTCCTCTCTCTCCATCTCTCTCTCCATCTCTCTCCTCTCTCGCTCCATCTCTCTCCTCTGTCTCCATCTCTCCTCTCTCGCTCCATCTCTCTCCTCTCTCTCCATCTCTCTCCTCTCTCTCCATCTCTCCATCTCTCTCTCCATCTCTCTCCTCTCTCGCTCCATCTCTCTCCTCTCTCTCCATCTCTCTCCTCTCTCTCCATCTCTCTTCTCTCTCTCCATCTCTCTCCTCTCTCGCTCCATCTCTCTCCTCTCTCTCCCTCTCTTTCCGTCTCTCCGCCACACTTTGTGCAACCCAAGAAAAGACAAAACCGCTCTCTGGTATATATCACTTCCTGTCACAGAGGAGGCAAACAAACAAGGCGGGGAAATCCATCTGTATGAAGATAATTATTATGGTCTGTGAGACAGCCATCCCAGAGTGCTTCACCTGTCCCCCCCCCCCCCCCCCCCCCTCCCAGACTGGGTGTGTTTGTCCTTGGACAACACAGACAGACCCAGACTACTGGAGCAGAAAGAAACAACCATTAGGTTTGCAGCCCAGTGGTCCGATTTATACAAACACACACACACACACACATACACGCACACCACACATACCGACAGACACACACACACACACACACACTGACATACACACACACATGCGCACACTGGCTCACACACACACACACACACACACACCCACACACATGCGCTAACATCTCCAGGCCCTCAGAGGGTACTATATATATACACACACAGCAGACAGCGAACTGCTGTGTGTGTAATGTACAGCACCCAGCACCCCAGCCAACATCAGCAGAGCTGAAAGGCCACAGCTCCCAAAGCCCGGATAAGCCTGTCCCGCTGCGTCAGCGTATAGCAAGGTGTCCAATGTGTCTGAGGGATTCCACGCCGGCCGAATGGTACCGCGGGTTCGATTCCCCATGTGTCCCCCAGCCTACCCACTTGTTTTTCCTGTTGTTGTGCTAAATGCATGTTTACGTCGTCCTTCACTTTGCATTTGTCTCTCAGCCAAAAGGTACCGGGTTCGATCCCCATGTGTCCGCAGCCTAACCTGTAGTCATCCTTGAGCAAGGTAACGCCCAGCCCGACGTACTCCTTAAAGACTTCATTCTGAAGTTCCCCTGTAGGTCCCTTTCGACCAAAAAACTGTAAACGCCACAAAATAAGAGTTGGCCTGCCAACGTGTTAGTTCCCCCTGAACCTCCAAAGTGTCAGCTCTGCTAATGATGATCGCAGCCTTCTGCCGGGGATGTCCTGCTGCCTCACTCAGACGCTCAGTGCAATGAAGAAACTCCCAACGCAAGCCACAGATGCTCCATAAAGCCACGTCTACGTTGTGCTCAGAGCTCAGACAGCTGGACGCCAGCCAGGAGCCGCTAACAGGGGGCCGGCTGTGGCTGCCGAACAAGCTGGATTGGCTGTGTTGAATGACTAAAGGAGGGCCGATGTGTTCGGGGGGGGGGGTTATGTGGAACGGTAATGGCACATTGAGCTTTAAATACAAAATGTTATGGGCTTTGATGGAAAATCACGAGAGAGAGAGAGAGAGAGGACAGTAGGGCGTGGGAGAGAGGGAAGGACGTGTAGCATAGGACCGCCGGAAGGAATCGAACGTGCGGTCACTACAAGGCATGCTGCCTAAATGGTGTGTTGAGCGACCTAGCCAGCTCGTACATCCCATAATAATACAATCAGAGAGGTGAATTATGAACTGAGGAGGCTGCATGTGAACGAGCATGGTTTGTTTTATGGGTCAATGATATTGTGTTCATAAACATAAAAGGGGAGACTATACTAAACGAGACTATAATACTTGATTTAAGCTAGGGGCGATGTATAACACATGTATATCCCTACACACAGCTATGTCTACATGTAAATACAGCCCAACCTCTGAGAACCGACCCAATTTTAGAGTAGTAAAACATCTTTATCTCTCTGTTGATCTATTCATGACACGAAGATATCCTAACGAAGCATGTAATGAAGCATGTATACGTGTGTTGGTGTGTTCCTGAGGAAGTTGTCATGTACCCTAATGTTTCACACTTCGGTTCACCCCCTGATCGCCCGTCTAGCATCTCTACACACAGCTCTCTGCAGACCTCCATATACAAGGGTTCAACACTATACTGTTAGTTAGACACAGACTGATTCTGCAGTCTGGCGGTGGCTGTGTGATTTGAATACAACTGTGAGGCGTGCGCTGAGTACTCAATCTTTGTGGGCAGCATCATTAAGCAATAAACTAGATCCAATATATTACAATAGCCACACACACACAAACACACACACACACACACACACACACACACACACACACACACACACACACACACAAATTTTTCCACTTGTATGTAATTTACTTTGAAATAGAGGACAAAAGATGGCATTTAGCGTTGTGTGAGATAAGAGCAGTGTGTGTGTGTTTCTGTGTATTGTGGTCTTCAGTAGTGATTTATGTTGCATGTTAAATATGTAAAGCCTCACCCGGGAGAGAGAGAGAGAGAGAGAGATTATGCATGTGCCTGTTTTATATGCGTGTGTGGTTGTGTGTGTTACGGTATGTATCCATATGTAGTGCATATGTGCATGTGTTATGCATGTGTTTTGGTGTAGGTGTTTGAATGTGTGTCATGCGTCTGTGTGTTTGAATATGTATGGTATTTGTGTGTGTTTGTGCATGTATGGGGTGTGTGTGTGTGTGTGCATGTATGGTGTGTGTGTGTGTGTGCATGTATGGTGTGTGTGTGTCTATGTATGGTGTTTGTGCGCGTGTATGGTGTGTGTGTGTGTGTATGTCTATGGTGTGTGTATGTCTATGGTGTGTGCTTGTGTGCGTGCGTGTGTGTTTGTGTGTGTCCCACGCACTCGGGGAATAGGTCATCGTCTCATGTAGACATCATGGAGTCCCGGAGCCATCCAGCTCCTCCTCACTATAGCAGCTAATTAACCACACAACCTTGATTCAGAACAAGGTTGCAGAGTTAATCAACTTTAATCCAACTCTCGTCCTCTCATGCTCACAGGCTGTGTGTTCGAGCACCCTCCTCCTCCTCCTCCATCCACTATGCAGCAGTAGATGAAGTTCAAGTTCAGTTTATTGAAACGGCCCACTTAAATGCACCAGTAGGTTGACCAAGGTGCTGAAGAACAACAATAAAAGACAACAGGGCACACAGTCAGAGCAAGGGATTGAAGGAAAGCAAAGGTAGTCGTAGAAAAGTATTAAAAATCCATCAGAAAGAAACGCACATCTAATGGAACCAACGGCTACAGAGAAGAGATGGGTTTTCAAGGCAAGTTTTGCATTAAGAGTTCTTCATGCAAGGGTCGGGGGTAGGGACCCAGGATATGGAGCCGGTTCTGAGCCATTGGGTCACATGACAGCTTTGGTTAGTGCTGCATCGGTCACTGACACGCCGCAGAGAGGGGGAATGGGACAGGCTTTGTCTGGGTGTGGTAGTACGAACACAGCACACTATTAGCAAGCAGGAGAAGCGTAAACGTTGTCTGTGATTGGTGGAGCTGGTGGTGCAGTTGACTGGTTTGACTGGCCGTTGGTGTACTGGGAGTTATTGTTCAATAATCCCACTACCAACACCACTACCTGAGATTCAGCTCCAATACCAAATCCACACTTTTGTTGGTCCAAACAAAAACGACTTTCTCTGCTTTGAATTATTCGGTCCATTTTGTTAAATGTTGTCTTTCAAAGACTTAAAGTTTTAGTATTTTACTTCACTTAACCTAATTTAAGGTAATGTGGAAGTGTACAATAATACACATTATTCATTGCAGATATGTTATACGCCAGAAAACAGTATAACAACAAACAGATACGGGTACATTACAAAGTTAAGGTTAACATTTTATTGGGACTTTCACAGCTCTAGTAATTACACAGACGCCATTTTGAAACACTTTGTTCTCCCTCAGCTTTGTAAAACAAGGAATTATCTTGTACAAAAATGTGCTTTAGCAAAAGTTAGTCTTTTTATGTGCCTTTGTATACTAGTTGAGAACTATTAAAAAGCAGTTCTGCACTTTACTGACAGCATCCACAGTCAGAGACTTTAATTAGGGCTAACTTTCTGTGCCAAATTCTCCAATCAACACCCATCCAACCCCCAAACTCACACCAAGCCAAGACAAGGACGAGAGGACTGCCAGGTAATATTACACAGCTTTGGTGCGCACATACTAACACTCTGTGGACGCTACCCAACAAGCTGTCTGAGAAAACTAACTAAACTTCAGGTTTTTGTGGTTTCCTCCACCAGGCGCTTGTGTACTCAGGTGTTAGGGAAGCCAAGAGATACCTGCCTGTCCCCCCCCCCCCCCTCCCTCACCCCCCCCCCTCCCTCCCTCCCTCCCTTCCTCCCCCCCCACCCCCCGGGTCACAAACTCATCTTCTGCCAATTTGCAGGTAGATTCGAATGGGAACAGCAAACCCCGGCTTGCAGAACAACACAATAGGTAAATAAACCTTGAGAAATCGCCCATGGCAACGGAGGTTAATTACTCATGTCTTTATCTGCCGATGTGTCTTTGCACGTGAGCATCACAACGCAAACGCTGGATTCTGGTTGGGTCGCCCGTGTTTTTGGTTAATTAATTGCTTTAGGTTAATTAAGGTTCCGGCGTTTGAGTTTGACTCAAATCGAAAACAACAAGAAAGGCGCACATTTTTAACTCAACATGTGGAGTTTAAACGTCCGTATATTACGTCCGAATTATGCACACTGACATACGTAACAAGGACGACACACACGCGCACCAAGTCATTATCAAACTCTTAATTATTATATAGAATTACTATTTGAACAAAGCGAAACGCAAAGCACCCGTCTCAGTACTGAATCCTGTTTGATTCTCTAGACAGGGACACCGTGTATGCTCCTCGTTTCAGTGTTAGCGTTAGCATGCGGCTCGGAGACATGTGACTTGCAGATTAGTTCGGAAGCAGGAAACAGCCTCACGGAACGGACTATGAATATTGGCAGTCTAAAACATAATTTCCCCTATCAATGTGTTTCAGAGTCTTTCGGGGGGACACGGCCTCGTACAGAATGAAGAGCGTCTCGTTTAGGAGAGGTTAAATGGACGAGTGTTATGGAATTCAACACATTCAGTGATAACTTGTATGGGTCAGAAGGGTGTGTTTATGTATTTGTCAACCACTCGTACGCTGCTACTTCCCGCTTGTAGCCGCTGCCTACGTCTGGCCGTCGTAATGTGATCATTGACGTCAGCGTTCCCACCGCGTGCGACCGAACATGTACCCGTGTAGCGCGCGCACCACGCGGCGTTTTCGTCGCCGGCTATACCTGGAGGAACAAGAGTGAGCCCTTCTGGAGGTCCTTAGAAAAGGCCGGCTTTCTCTTCGGCATGACGACTAACCGTTAGCGTACTGAAAAGATTCCTGAAAAGATTCTGTCAGACAGAGCCACAAGCTAGCTCCTGCTAGCAGGCGCTACAATAGTAGATGGTTTGTACGGTAGCTCCATAGTATATCATATACTGTAGCTCCAGCCAGCTAGCAGCAGGCAGATACTGCTACATAGTATAGCATATAGTATGTACTGTAGCTTCAGCTAGCATCTAGCTGCTACATAGTATAGTATATATAGAAGGGGTGACCTTGAATCTTCGACGAATCACATCTTTGATAGAAAGATAATTAGTTGACGTGTCGGGAACACTGTGCGCGTGTAACAGCGGGATATTCCATTGGGAGGATGGGGGAGCTAAGTGAGTTATACCACAACATTGCTAGGCTTCCAGAAGGAAAAGCATATAAGTTATGCAATGTTTTTCTTGTGGGATTGACTCAGTGTTCTGTGTGCAATTTGCTGTGTTATGTTTTGCTCTTTACCGTTTTGTTTGTTTGATAACCCCTTTGCGTAATGGCAGTGGCACTATCCAACCATTCTCTCTTTTCGAAGAAATCCCATTCCAGGACGTTAGTCTGGAAGGTTACACAATGTCAGGAAGAAAAACGTCTAAAGTTTGGCAGCATTTCGAAACCACTAAAGATGATCCAAAAAAAAAAAGTGTAATTCAAAGTGTGTCAACAGAAGCTGTCATACCACAGCACTCGCGCTGGTGGAAATGATTCTCTTAGTCTGTACATTTTCGTTGTTCTGCTAAAATGAATGGTGCCGCACGCATTTATTGAATATGACTAAACACTTCGTTCACATGCATTTAACATCTGAATCAGTCAAACACTTCTAGTCTCTTTATGGATGGGGTTTTATCATGATCGTATGTAAATACCGTGCATAAGCAGACAGAATGGAGTCTCTGACTCCAGCCACTGTATGAGTTCAGAGATGAATTATTTCAATTATGGTATGTTATATAGCCTATGTTATAGTGCATTGGGCTAATAGTAGCCTATGTTTTCTGTCAAATTGAATGCAGATGCTGAAATGAACGGATGTGCACATTATCGTCGCATTGTGAAAAGTGAATTTGCTGTTAGAGGCGCCTCGCCTATGGACAGCTGTGTGAAACCCCGATAAGCCAAGTGATTACCCTCCAGCGTCGGAACCACGCAAAAAGCCCCAAAAGAACAAGGCGTTGTTCAGAAACATGTATTTTGGACTGTGGCTCCAGCTCGCAGGTTACCTTTGGCTGTGATGGGCGGCTGCTCCCCCAGCAGCAGCTTTAGCCGCTTGGCGTGGATCTTGCCCTGGTAGTGGGACTGAGCTACGACCGGCGATGTGAAGGACATGTTGCACAGCGTGCAGCACTTATTTTTGTCCACGCCGCCCTCCTCACTTCCCTGCAGAGAGAGAGAGAGAGAGAGAGATGGTACGTCTTGTCAGGCATACAATCATAGGTTCATATGTTAATTCATCATACATCCATACATTCATACATCCATACATTCATATATCCATACGTGTATATATACAGATCCGATTGTACTTTATTGATAGCCACACATTCATACATGCAGTCAAATATACATATATATATATAGGTTCATAAAATCCTACATTCCTTCCTCCATACTGCAAAAAGTATAAGCAATCTTAACTTCATAAGCAAAAATGTCTCAGGGAGTTCCAAGCATTGTTACACATTATTGGTGTTTATTGCAAGATGCTTTCCGAATCTCATTTTGATTCCACTGAATTTCCCACTCTCCCTGACTTTCACAGTATTATCGTAGGTTTGAAACCTGACTCAAACTCAAGCAATAGTTCCATATTATCGTCTATATTATAAACTCTAGGTGGTATATCTTGTGGGGAATTCAATGATGGCTTCTTTCATGATGTGAGGTTTCAAATATAATAAAAGTAAGACGCACATTTTATGAAATTGGAAACCTCACGAAAGACGTTGGATTCACCACGAGAAATACCAGCAAGTCGACAATGTTGACGACAAAAGGGACCAGCTTCCCACCGGCTCAGCGCTGGTGTGAAGCAGAACCACGGCTTCAGCTGCATAGCACAGCGCTCTGTTGTCAGTCTCGTAATGGCTGATGCGGTCACATTATACAGAGGAAAACGCCTGCTACCGCGAGTTATCAGAAACAAGCACCCCTTTCACTCCCAGATACGTTTATTAGCATAATGATGGGTTCTGTAGCGCTGCCGCGCTGCTTATGAAGCCCTCACAGAGCCCAACTTGAAGTGCAGGCAGAGCCATCTTCCCTGGGTTCGGCGGTGAGGGAGGTGCTTCACAGACAATGCTAATGTCTGCTACTTACGCTGGAGAGAGCAGAGGCGGGCGGGGAGAGCAGCGCACTTAAACCGAATTAACATTCGCCGCGCGTGAACGACGCCGCGAGCTGCCGTGAACCAGAAGTGATGTAATCACGACCCGGCGCACGGTTCACATGGCGCGTTCCTCTGAGGTGTTGAAGCACTGGGAGCAGAGGTCGCTACCTGCGCCTGCACATGAGGAGAGCGCAGTTCGTACACATTATTGCACCAGAACGTTTTCAGGGTCATTTAGCTTGGACCCGATGCAACGCAGGTCTGACCGTGGTCACGCGGTTCTGCTGGTTTGTGGAAAAGCGACTTCTGTAAGAGGTGATGCGTAGGAGAATGTATACTCCACTGTAGGACCACGTCCATAACCCCAAATCCCCCTAGGATGAGAGCGAACGTAGAAGGGCAGAGGTCAGGTTAGTCTAGCGGCAAGGAGGTTTGACTCCCAACCAAACGGCTCTGGGTTTGAACTCCAATGTGGACCACAGTCCACAGTCATATATAAAAAAAATAACGAAACAGAATGGGAATGGGAAGGAAAATATATCCAGACACATATTGGGCCATGGAGCAACTCTGTGTTGATGCTAGGAAGAGCCGACAGGGGTGGGAAGGAGAATTGACTTTCCACGAAAGATCACAGTAGGACAAACCAGGGATATAGTTAGGGAGGTTCGACTCTGAGAACGGTGTTCCTCATGCTGTGAGCTCACATGTTGCTGTTGAAGAGCAGTGGTTCCCAGTCTGGGGGTCGGGACCCCCACTTGGGGTCCCCTGATATGCATATGGGGAAGCAGGGGAGTGACCAAAATGTTCAGGGTACATTTGAGCAAAGAAAGACTGTCTGCGGGAAACCTGTCACCTTTTTCACATCGAACTTGAAAACGGCGATGGGAAAGGAGTCAATTGTCCCTTTTTTAACAGGTTTCCCACGTTTAAAAGACACACAAGCGCTCACACATACACACTCACGCACACGGACACACTCACTCACACTCACACACACACACACACACACACACACACACACACACACACACACACACACACACACACACACACACACACACACTCACACACACACACACTATTTCCCTGAGCCCCCATCTTATCTTATTCATAGGATTCCGGGGCGTTTATGGGTTCATAGTGAGCAAATATATATTCGGCAGGGTTCCAAAATACAACGGAACGAGAGGTGTCCCCCAGGAATGAGACCGATGCCTTCATACTACGGCTAATTAGCACTCCGCGCCAGAGCTGCTAATTGCAGGGAAATGAAATGAATGGCGATGACAACAGAGTATCTGTCCCATTGACGCGCTTACGGAGCATTACGCATAGCTGTCGGGGTTTCTCCCCGCATTGCATGCTGGGACGTATCTAGGAATCTTGATTCATGTCGTAACATCATGGATGTGTGTGTGATCAATCTCAATGAGACACACTCGGTTAAATCTCAGGGTGTGTTTGTGAAGACCTCAGCAACACAGCTTCTTGTGTCGTCTTGAAACTATTCATGTTTTAGAAAAGAGCATGAGTCATCTGAAACTACTTGAACCAATCACAGCCCTGGTTAAGGCAGGGAGGCGGGGTTTTAGAACACCACATCCAATCAGCTCTGTTGAGTTATTCTGGGAAATTTGAACACTGGGAAATAATCTGGCTTCTGGATTGGCTGACAAAGACTACTGTGTTGTGGTTGCTTCTCCCTTGCGTCTCTTCTCCGTAGGGAGAGAGAGAGAGAGAGAGAGAGAGAGAGAGAGAGAGAGAGACGATGCAGATAGAGAGACCTACAGAATGTGAGTGAGAGAGAGTGAGAGAGTGAGAATGGGAGGAAAGCAGTAGAGGGGAATATGCTATGAACACAGACACACATAACACAGGGGGGTAGCCAGGTGAGGCCAGTCCATAACACAGGGGGTAGCCAGGTGAGGCCAGTCCATAACACAGGGGGGTAGCCAGGTGAGGCCAGTCCATAACACAGGGGGTAGCCAGGTGAGGCCAGTCCATAACACAGGGGGTAGCCAGGTGAGGCCAGTCCATAACACAGGGGGTAGCCAGGTGAGGCCAGTCTGTAAACCTTATTTTTATATTGGTAACACTTTGCAATATGGGTACATTAATCAACCATTACTTAACATAAGTCAATGCAGTAATAAGCAATAATAAGTAATATGCTCCATTGACCCCCCTGAGACCTGTGGGAAATTATGGTCTGTTGCAGCCAAGTGTCTCCAGAAGACCGTTGTGAGAGCAACACACAGGAAGTGGAGACGTGTGTGTGTGTGATTGGGATCACTATTCACTATTTAGCCGACACTACCAGAGGTTCTCACAGTCGAAAGATCACGAATGAGCAGGAGGGGGGGGGGGGGGGGGGAAGGATTCTTGCTCAGGGACGCTGAGTAAGACGGGGTTTGAACACACAACCTTTCCCGGATTAAGCTACGAGACTATCCTGTCCCCAGACAGCGTTGCTGCTCCCGTGTTCCCAACATTCAAACGCTAACAACACAAATAAACGGCATCATACATGTTAGCTCTTCTCGTCATTAAGGGGTTTTAGCGAGAGAGAGTTGAGGCGTAGGCAGCCTCATAGATGCCTATAGGTGGGGCTGCAGACATCGCGCAGAACCCTTTGTCTGGACGTCACCCCAGCCATTGCAGCACCGCCCTGTTCCTGCATTTAGAATCTGTCCTGCGTCTTGCAGCTTCTCATTTATGTTCGTTAGGATAATGAATTAATCTCTCACGAAACAACGGCTCCACTTTGTGTTCCAATCAGACGCAGAACATGGAGGGCACAAAGTCTCCATACGCTCTCCGCTCACTCCATCTGTTTCCGTCTGGTCCCAACACACACACACACACACACACACACTTGGCGTTAGGCTAACACGCCGCGAGCTTAGCAGCCCGCTTCCAAGGCTCTGTGCTCCTCAAGGTCGTAGCCTGGGGTCGTAGGTCGGGTTCAGCAGAGCCAGCCCAGCTGGACCCGCTGGGATCAGTAGAATGCAAAGAGGCTAGCACCATGGGTCAGGAAACTCTCTTTATTCCTCTCTCCCCTTCTCTCTCTGTTTGGCTCTCCCTCCCCTCCTCTCTTCTTATCTCTGTCTCTGCCTCTCTGTGTGTTACTCTCTCTCCTCCTCTCTGTCTCTCTCTCCATCTCTCCATCGCTCCTCATCTCTGTGTCTCTCTCGCTCCCTCTGTCCTCTCTCAATGTTGCTCTCTCTCTCTCCTACCTCAGTGTCCCTCTCCCTCTCTCTCTATCTCGGTGTCTCTCTCTGCTTCTCTCCGTTCACTCAAAGCACACGTCCTTGCGGCTCACAGGGGAAGTGGGACATCAGAGGAGGAGGATGAGGAGGATGAGGAGGAGGAGGATGAGGATATCCCTCCAAAAATAAACACAAGAGAGGGGGGGGGGGGTTTGTGGAGCGGGTGGGGTGTTGTTTGAGCCTAATAGTGTCTCTGGAACACTGTCTCTTGTGTTTGTGTCATGACTGCCAGGTTGGCCATGCAGAGGGTGGGTGTGTGTGTGTGTGTGTGTGTGTGTGTGTGTGCGTGAGTGAGTGAGTGAGTGAGTGAGTGAGTGAGTGAGTGTGTGTGTGTGTGTGTGTGTGTGTGTGTGTGTGTGTGTGTATTTGTGTGCAAGCGTGCGGGCTAGCCTGTGTGTGTGCTTGTGTGTTGGGGGGGGCTTGACCTTCACGGGGAGCAGCAGGGGCCCGAATGAGGGCTGGACTGAAACCCCCCCACTGGGACCGCATCAGAATGATGTGTGGCGAGGCTGGGGGGGGGGGGGGGGGGGGGGGGGGGATATGGTGGGAGAGAGGAGGAGAGAGGGAAGGTAGGGGAGAGAGAGAGAGGGAGAGGGAGGAGAAATGGTGGGGGAAAGGAAGAGAGGAGTTAGGAGAGAGGAAGAGAGGGGGAGGCTAGAGAGAGAGAGATAGGGAGGGAGAGAGATAGGGAGGGAGGGAGAGAGAGAGAGAGAGAGAGAGAGAGAAAGAGAGAGAGAGAGAGAGAGAGATAGAAATAATAATAGACAGCTAGAACCGGAGGTGTCACTCTTAACCCCCACACTCATTTTAGTGTTGTACCACACTGGAGTAAAAACCCAAAACATTTAAGAAACTGAATAAAACAGCGCTGTGACCTTGCTCAGTTATCTGATGAGCTGTCTGAAAACTTTTTCTGTGTCGTGTTAATATTAAAATATGAATACAATATCATTTTAATATTATGCTTTAATAATTGTTGGGTTCTTCTGAGGCACTCATCAAATAGTGCTCTCTCTCTTTGTCACACACACACACATACACACACACACACACACACACACACACACACACACACACACACACACAGAAACCCCCACACACACACAAAATCAAGTCTATTCAACCCTCTCTCATTGTCATGTGAGGTAACGCGTAGGAAGTTCGACTCCCAAGAATCAGTTACAATAGAACCTGTTGAGCAAGGAGGTGTGTGCACGTGTGTGCACGCTTGTGTGTGTGTGCACGTGTGTGTGTGTGTGCAAGTGTGTGTGTGTGTGTGTTTTGCTCCATCCATCTGTCTAAGATTCAGTGTATGAGGGAACCAGTAGACACTAAATAATTTCCTCTCAGCATGACTTAGTGGTTATGTGACCATATGTGATGTATTACCTTCCATTAGCAAACCATTCAACCCTTTGAAATACATTTAATAGTTTTAAAGAGAAGGTCTAGCCAAGTATCTGAGACTCATTGGATACATCCTAATCCGTCTAGTACAAAAGTGCATATACACAGCATAAATCAAGTAGTATCGTATTTCTGTCACAAAATAATATATACAAATATATTTTCGAGACTTATATTGCTCAGCTACCTTAACGCTAGCAAAATTAGTAATTGATATTGGCTAGTATCATAGAAATGTGCAAATGCAAGGGATAAATAGGAGGAAAGTGCAGTGTATCAGAACTAAGAGACAACACCAGGTAAAGTAGTGAAGAGGCCCCCTGAAGTACTTCTGTCTGAGCACTTGACTTCAGATGAAGGTTTTTGTTTTTGGTGTTTGAAAATAGGGTATTTGGTCAAGTAGTTCTGCAAGGGAGAACTCTCTTCTTTTCCCGGAGAAGTTTGGCCATGGTGCAAGAGGTCATGCAGTTGCTGCTTCCTTTATTTAATAAAAACGGGTGCCAAGGTAAACGACAACATAAATCACGCTAAGCACCAAAATGGAACCGACATTAGCCTCGCCGGCATTTGTTTTCCCTCCCTGTGGTGTGACGAGTGTTCGCTCTTTAAAGAACCGTTAAAGGGTTACCATTTACAACGCAGCATCCTGACGCATGCCAGGTTACCATAGTAACCTTATATATTTCATCTTTAAGGGAGCGATCCTCGCCACCTTGTAGGTCAACCCCCCCCCCACCCCCCCCCCCCACCCCCCCCCCCCCCCCACCCCCCCCCCCCCCCCCCCACCCTCGCCCTTTAAGAGGCGAACAGCGTAGCGCGCAACCCTGCTGCTCTGCCCCAGCCGACCGCTGGCCTATCAGAGGCTGACGATTAAGATGGCTGTCGTTAAGCCTCACGCTATTGGACATATTGATCTTATCTCTGTCTCGAGTCAGCGCACTGCCGCTCGGCCCCAGAGCACTGACTGTAATCATCTTTTGATTCACTTTTGGGAATGGAGAACGACGTGTTGAGAGAGGGAGCGTCACCGAGTGAACAGCTCCCCCCGCGGTGGGTCGTGTGACCGACCGAACGGCCGCACCAAGCGAGTTGTGCTTCAGCGCGGTGGGTGGGTGGTTGTGTGTGTGTCTGTATGTGGGTGGGTGGGTGTGTGTTTGGTGTGTGAGTGTGTCTGTATGTGGGGGGTGGGTGGGTGGGAGGGGGTGTGTGTGTGTGGGCTTGTGTTGACTGTATGTTATGTGTTGTTTATATGTATGTGTGTTTGTTCTACGTAGTGTGTTGTTTGCATGCATGTGTGTTTGTTCTACGTAGTGTGTTGTTTGCATGTATGTGTGTGTTTGTTCTACATAGTGTGTTGTTTGCATGCATGTGTGTTTGATCTACGTAGTGTGTTGTTTGCATGCATGTGTGTTAGTTCTACGTAGTGTGTTGTTTGCATGCATGTGTGTGTTTGTTCTACGTAGTGTGTTGTTTGCATGTATGTGTGTGTTTGTTCTACATAGTGTGTTGTTTGCATGCATGTGTGTCGTGCACGGATTGGATCCATGTTGGCGCGTCGCAAAGGCGAGCTGTTGAACATTTGTGGGAGCGGAGGAAAGATCAGCCGAGCATAAGACTGCCGTCACTTCCTGTCTCGGTCACGTCCTGTCACGAGAATGACTCTCCGCCCCCCTGGCGACGCCCTGGGCCCCCCCGGAGGGGACGCCTGATATGGACGGGTCTAACGAGAGCTGACAGGCAAACAAGGCCAGCAGCCACCTGCCCTCCCCCGCACAGTGTGGCCGCGCCTGGCGCTCTCCTCTTCCCGCCGGATATAACTGCAGGGCGGCACTGTGTGGACGATGCAAAGTTGTGCAGTGGAAATGGCGGCGTGATGAGATGAGACTCGCATTGCATCTCACCTCACCCCCATTCGCAACAATGGAATAAAGATAAAGGAGGGGGGGGGGGGGGGGGGGGGGCATGTTCCACCACCAGGTGTGGTGTTGATTAGCCATTACAAGCCATTTCAAAATCAAGCCATTAGTGGGAGTGTCTACCCAGCCTACCGCTCAGTGGGGGTAGGCTGGGTAGGTGTGACTTACCCGGGGGTAACACAGTGGCCCTTTAAGTTTAACATGAGTCGAGAACCTCCTAGCTGCTTCCTGGAGGTCGGTGACTTGTTTCAGAGACCCGCTGCATCCTAAATACAGGACAGGAGACACCAATGGCTCTCCCTGGTCGGCTCATCCCTGGATCCCTGGATCAGGGACTGGTGAGCTTCTGACACCGAGGTATGTGGGCGTGGTCAACATTCCGACCAACCAATAATACTGAAGGAGAGGACAACCCTTGTGGGTGTGTCCTGTGAAGTGCTCCGCTTTGGCCAGTTAAATCCCAGAGGATCGATGACACAACGCTCCCCACTCTCCACCCTGTCTCGGTGCACCTTGTCTCTTCCATCCCACCCGAGTGTGGTAATGGAAGCCAGAATGACGGCTTGGGCTCCTATATGAGCTGAGATGGAGGATTCCAACGCAGGTTGGAAATGGGGTCTTCCGCCTTCCTGTGGTTCCCTATCAGCAGGGGAAGATTACGTTCTATTATTGGACTGCACCGAGGATTTGTGAACAATACAAAAAAGCGAGCGACTGCAAAGCTCTCAATGCACAGCCGCCAAAAAACCTGCTCAAGGCTAACAGGAAGTGCAGCTTGTACCATGCACATGCGAAACAATCCTTTCCGCTGGATCGGAAAGAGAAGCAAAGGAAGGGGAGGGAAAAGAGCGATGGCAGAAGCAACTGCGGTGCGTGGGTGTACCCCAAAAAAGTGTTGGCCTCACCTCTGTAGCTCGCTTCTGAGTGAACAGATGAACTCAGACGTGTACTGTGGGGGGTAAGTCTCGGAACAGCCTCAGCCTCGGAGTGTGGAGGGATGATGATGATGATGATGTCACTTCCTGAATCAAAGTGTCTGTCTCAGTGTAAGTGTCCCAGCGGGAGGGCCCAGAGCAGAGGAACAGAGCCCTAATGTGCCCCCCCCCCCCCCCCCGAGAGAGCGTGTCTTTAATGCTGCGGCACACGCACACACAAATAAACCTGACGGGAAAGGGGTCTCTCTTGGGAGAAGAGCTATCACCACGACGACAACGAATGTTTCAATGGTGTCGCGCTGCTTTTATGCATAACTTGTGTTCCTGCTAATTTAGGAGCCTTAAGTTATGAGTTTTTTTAGCTTCATAATACAGAGTGGCGTTTTCTCAGAGGATCACCTCTCGAAATGTGCATTACATCTAAATGTATATACATGACGTTATTGAAATAGCTCAAATCCACTCTGTCACCAAGAAAATGAGGACATATGCGACTAAATCTATTCAGTACACGCCACACTGCAACGCAACGTCTCTCTCCACTGTCCGATTTTCTGAAGCCCGAAAATGCGTCTCTGCTTCAAAAAAGATTCCATCATGCGACAAGCCTTCCAGAAGGAAGGACAGGTTGCCAGGGCGACCGGCATATCACCGGCAGCATGTACGCTTGTCAGTTGACATCAGCTCAGCCGCGACCGAAACGACGCGACCACGGGCGCCACACAGTGCTGTAGCAGACCCTGGGGGGGGGGGGGGGGGGGGGGGGGGGGGGGGGGGGGTGGGGGGGGGAGAGGAGAGAGGGGGGGGAGGAGAGAGGAGAGAGGAGGGGGGAGAGAGAGGAGGGGGGTGGGAGAGAGGAGAGAGGGGGGGTGGGGGGGGTCGTTCCTTGCTTGCAGTTTTAGACAGTGCCACCTCCTAGCCATGACCTGCTCACATCACATCGGTACAGACTCTACAGCTCCTGAAATCACACGAATCAACTCGCTTCTGTCAAAGGCACCGACCGAACCCCGTCAGCGGGTGGAGAACTCAACGCAGACAGGGTGGGGGGTGGGGTGGGGGGGGTTATTTGATGTAAGCCATTAAGAGCACAGACCCAGCGGAGTCAACCGTGAGCCGAGAGAGTGCAGCAAACAATCATCCAGAGAGCCTGCAAACAGTCGACAAACACACACACAATCACGCATGCACACACACACTAACACACACACACACACACCAGTATAATAGGTCATCCACAGTGTGTAAATGTGTACCCAGCAGAACGTTTCCTCCAGTGCATTCCCACTGACCCGTGGTGACCTTTTGAAAGGTCATGAAGTCGGGGAATCCATCTCAACAGACCCAGCTGAAGATACACCTTCTCCAGTCACTTAGTGTGCCTCCAACCGAACAGCTACAACCACCACCATCACCCCCCACCTACACATCTACTACCATCAGCTCCTTCACCACCCCAACATACCCACCACCATCAGCTCCATCACCAGTACAGCTACTGCCACCATCAGCACCTCCACCATCAGCACCTCCACCATCATCACCTCCACCATCAGCACCTCCACCATCAGCACCTCCACCGTCTGCACCTCCACCATCATCACCTCCACCATCAGCACCTCCACCATCATCACCTCCACCATCAGCACCACCACCGTCTGCACCACTACATCCACCACCACATATACCACCATCACTTCCAGCAAAATCTCTAGCATCATCACCTCCACCCCCATCACTAACACCATCTCCACCAACACATCCCCACCAACAAGAAATGTTTCACGGTCACCTCCACCGCTAACAACAGCAGTGGTTTTGCATGACTCACCTCCTACAGCATACACTCTACCTGCTTCCTCTAGTAACGTTTGCCACGGTTCCGCGTAGAAACAGTACCCTATTGTGATGTTGTTCGCCGCTTTGAAATGTGTCATGAACACATGCTGTAACAACGTGAACGTTTAGCCTGGTGTCACACAATCCAAAGCACGTGTTTAAAGGTCATGAATCTCTGTTGGCTTGTACGACGTTGAAATGAGAATTTGGCGTCGCTCGTGCATATTGACATAATCTAAAACACCTGACTCACTAAACGCAACCGTTTTGCATCAGCTTACGGTTGAAATGTGTACTGCTATGCTGTGCTACTAAATTAAGTAACTCAAAAACGTCATTTTTTCCCCGTTAGGAACTTTGTTCGCATGGTACAAGGTTACAGTGCAATTAAGATGTGACCCCGACGATATACAAGT
>JACYXH010000277.1:0-22500 GCA_026745465.1 Lota lota | reverse complement strand
AATGCTTTGGGGTGTTTCGAGGAGTCCTGATACAAATTAAACATTAAACATTCCCTCTAAACCAGATCTGTAATCAAACCTCCAAGACGACCGACGGAAAGATGCTAACCGCATTAAATGGTTTAACAACACAGACATGTTTCTTCCTGTGGATCTGAGCATGTCTCTGGTGTTAACAACACACATGTTTCTTCCTGTGGATCTGATCATGTCTCTGGTGTTAACAACACAGACATGTTTCTTCCTGTGGATCTGATCATGTCTCTGAGATTAACAACACAGACATGTTTCTTCCTGTGGATCTGAGCATGTCTCTGGTGTTAACAACACACATGTTTCTTCCTGTGGATCTGAGCATGTCTCTGGTGTTAACAACACACATGTTTCTTCCTGTGGATCTGAGCATGTCTCTGGTGTTAACAACACACATGTTTCTTCCTGTGGATCTGAGCATGTCTCTGGTATTAACAACACACATGTTTCTTCCTGTGGATCTGAGCATGTCTCTGGTGTGGGCTGGGGACCACGAGGGCCGCGACTCCATGAAGGCTTTCATCCTATACTGGAGTTGAAAGCCTTAGCAACGTGGCGGGATTAGGCGTTGACTCATGCAGATTGAAGGCATTCAGTCCAGACGCGCAGCAGAATCAGCGCGCTACACCATTTCAATTTGAAACGCCTCATCAGCTAATCACTTGTGTGTCAGAGTGATTTGAAGCCTTTTCTCTCAGCTTGTTTAATCATCATTTTAGAGCCGAAGGGAATGTCTGAAATATCCCTGTACTCACTAGCCGCGTTTCAACACGCGCACACACACACACACACACACACACAATAACAACTGCTCTTCCAGGAGTTTCCTAATTAATAAAGCCTCTTCAAATTGGCCCAACGAGAACAGGTTGTAATTAAACTCTTGAGTGGATATCAGTGCGGAGCGCTGTGGTGTAGGTACGGGTGAGGAGAGCATAGGAAACTCAGCTTGGCATCACCGGTGCTAGGCGGTCAGCCCTCGATGAGTTGAGCCGCACAGCGCTGGACTCCAGGCCGGGCGTTCAGAAGGAAACCGACCGACGGACGGCTGGCGGCTCCGATGAAGGGTTGGCGTTTGGATCCCGCCGGTTTTACAACGTGGTCGAACAAAGCTCAGGGTCGGGACGGGCTTCGAGAGGGCCGCGGCAGACGGGGTCGAAGGTGAGACGGTTCGGAAAGTGGTGGGAGAATCCGAGCGGTCTTGCCCCTCCCAGGCTAGCTCCGTTGCCTGCTCGGGCGCGCGACTCCACAGGAGAACAACGGCGACGCCCGCGCTGAAACCTGCGTGGGCCTCGTCAGTGTTTTGAGCGGAGCCGAACAGGGGGCCCTTACACCCGTTTGGACACGGTGCCGCCGCTGTTACGCCACTTTCGTGCGTCACTAGGGACCGGGACCTCGAAGCTTTTAATTCCACTGCCACATTCAGCGACACTTTCATGAGATACGATTATTACTGTTGTTATGAATCCCGGACAGAGAATCTGGCGGATATAACGAAATAAACAGCGTCTTCAACACACGTGGAAACGCAACAGAAACGTCCTCTCTTCTTCTTCTTCTTCTTCTTCTCTATTCTTCAACAGCGTCTGCTCGGTAACCAGACGGCCGCTTAATCTCTCCAACGTCCCCCACGATGATTCGTGTCCCCGCTGCGTCGATTGCTTTTTGGCGGCAGTTCAAATGGACACCGTCTCCTTTCCAATAACACAGGGCTCGTGATTAAAGAGCAGGCGTTGAACATTACTCCAGCCCTGCACACGCAGGGATCAAAGGGAGGGGGGGGGGGGGGGGGGGGGGGGGTTGTAAATGATGGTACGTGACGCGGCTAATGAAGCAAAACGCAACGCGAGGGGAGGATCATGGTTATGACCCATCTTCTTCCTCTCGTCCTCCCCGTCCTCCTCCTCCTCCTCCTCCTCCTCCTCCTCCTCCTCCTCTCTCCCACACTCGGGTGTCGGTGACACCAACACTGGCGGGGGTAAACAGTCTGGCAGTGAACCGCCTGCCCCTGGGCGTGAGGGAACTCTCGACGGCTCGGCACGAGTGTCTTTCATTTCATTGAAATCACAGATCCAAGAAACAGGTGGACCCCCCCCCCCCCCCCCCCCCCAGTGAGCGCCGTGTGTCGGACAGAGAGGCTTTTGATTCCATTGCTAAGCGGGGAGCATACTTCCTAAAGATGTCGATTTGTTTTCCGTCTGTCCGAGACCGAAGACGTCGCTTTAGCTTGTTTCGTGCTCAATGCGGCGTTCAGTTTGATCACCAAACGCCTCATTGGTTGAGACAAGTGGTCTCCATGGAGCCAGGACATCAGCATTCCGATTGCGGAAATAAAATAAAGTAAATCAAGCTCGCCTTGAGCTCTGACCAGTGACACACAATGTTTGCACTGCCATCATCGACAGAGACATCGACAGAAATGTGCAGGAATGTCTTCCCCCTAACGGTGTCTTTTCTGAGAAGTGACCTGGTTAACGCTTGTCCAATATCTGTAGTGATGCATTTTAATAAATGTCACTTTCTCTTTCCATCCGTGAGCGATGTTTTCCATGTTGGCCGCGGTGGTTTATGAATTGACAGCAGCGTGTATCGAGTCTTAATCACAAGAGATCTCATCAGATCCTCTCATCGTCTCCTTTAGAAATCAATGCTGTTGAGGTCAGACAGAGCATGCTCGGACAACGCAGATCAGCTCGTCAATAACAGACCTGCTGGACTCGCTGTCCTACTGTCTGTCCTGCTGGACTCGCTGTCCTACTGTCTGTCCTACTGGACTCGCTGTCCTACTGTCTATCATAACAGACTGTCCCACTAGACTCACTGTTCTACCGTCTGTCCTACTGGACTCACTGTCTTACTGTCTGTCCCACTAGGCTCACTGTCTTACTGTCTGTCCCACTAGACTCACTGTCCTACTGTCTGTCCCACTAGACTTACTGTCCTACTGTCCGTCTTACTAGACTTACTGTCTTATTGTCTGTTTTGTCGAGAAGCAGCTGAACATCAAGTCTAGCTGTGCTGTTTAAAGCAGTGCTTACAACGGCACACACACAGACACACACGCACACACACACACACGCACACACACACGCACAAACACACACACTGAGACACACACCATCTAAATATCCACACGGGCCACAACAGTCCACATGTGTGTCATAATAAAGTCACGTGATTTAAATGTTTTACCGGGTGGACAGTATTTTTTAATGAATATCATTAATTTCGGGGACTTGACATTATGAATAAACCCTAAGAATAGACGACGGTTATGAGGTGCTGATGTCTCCTAGATCCCTTCCAGTTTGGTTCATTTTAGCCATTAGCGCCCGCTCCCAGCCGTTGGCCCATGATGCTGAGATGCTGGAACCACCACCAGCGGACCATTAAGATAACACACGCGATCACCTTTATTGATTCCCTGATGGGGAACGAGCCGATTATTGTACACCGAGTATTTAAGGAATACTAAGAGAGTGAATGTGCGAGCTTGTGTGCTGGTGGGCGAGTTAGTTTTAGTGAGTGAGTGAGGCGACTTTGTATGCAGGTGAGAGTGAGTGTTACTGAGTGAGTGACTGAATTCGTTTGTTTGTGTGTGTGTGTTGGGGAAGTGAGTAAAAGAGTGAATGAGTGAGTGTTCGTGGTTGAGGGGAGGGTGAGATGTAGTGAGTGTGTGAATGACTAAACCAAGAGTGAGTGGAGCAAGACTTGAAAAAGACAGATGTGGTGCATTAGTCCTCTTGTCCGTCCGTTGTGAACCTGCCTCAGGGTTACAGCTCAACGCTGCTCAGGAGGAGACAGACATTATGAATCCCGACTGACGGCCATATGGGGGGCGGGGGGGGGGGGGGGGGGTTCATGTCTGTGTTTTATGTGCTCAGATGGCGCTCTTTGGCCAGGGGTGGTCGCGTGCTGGAAGACGATCACGGCTCGTCTGACGTTCAGCCCCATCACCCTCTTTGGTTCACGCGTGACAAGCTGTCGAGCGAGAACCGCTGACTGACCAGCTGTCCCCTGCCGTGGATGAGGTTAGACTAGTCTAGCCCGTAGACTCGACTAGCTGACCAGCTGTCCCCTGCCGTGGACGAGGTTAGACTAGTCTAGCCCGTAGACTCGACTAGCTGACCAGCTGTCCCCTGCCGTGGACGAGGTTAGACTAGTCTAGCCCGTAGACTCGACTAGCTGACCAGCTGTCCCCTGCCGTGGACGAGGTTAGACTAGTCTAGCCCGTAGACTCGACTAGCTGACCAGCTGTCCCCTGCCGTGGATGAGGTTAGACTAGTCTAGCCCGTAGACTCGACTAGCTGACCAGCTAGCTGACCAGCTGTCCCCTGCCGTGGATGAGGTTAGACTAGTCTAGCCCGTAGACTCGACTAGCGTGCGCTGCACGGATGCTGCCTCAGTGTGAATTTAAATGTCTCCGATCAGTTCAAATTCGACGAAAATGACATGTCATGATTTTGAACGATCCCACAAGCCTCCCCCGCCCCCCCCCCCCCCGATAACCCACTTCCTGTATGCAAAATACACCCAATTATATTTGTGTAATAAGACGATACACACAGAGGATCATGGATGGATAGGGCGATATGAAATAAAATAAAATCCTCTCTATCCAACAGGGAACATCAGTAGATGTCGCCTATCTATTGAATCAGTGGGATTTCAATTCAAACAGATGCACAGCACAAACAGCCCTTATCCATCTTCTGTTGTCCTGTTTCCTCCATTACAGTAGCAGGCAACACGTCCACATGATAACTCATTTTCAGCCCATTCGACACAAAAAGAAACCAATTAAATGTGACATGCAGGGGAGCCAGTGGTGCGGGGCCCGAACCCCTAGCTGCGGACGATAAAACATTCAACTCAACATGGCCGCCATGTTGCCCCGTCTCCCAAATCGTAAGGGGTGCGAAAAGAATGTCCCTTTGCATTGAAGGGAAATGAATTAACGTACAAATAAATGTGGACACCCACCATGAACCGGTTCCAGCGGCAACAATGTGAGCAAAAATATATATATACATAATGAGAAATATGCCTTGGGTGGGGGAAGAGGAGAGAGAGAGTGGTGCAGTCGGGGAGAATGTGAAAAGTATTCTGTCAGTAGCTAGCAGGATACGGCCTGGGTGGCGAAAACGCTGAGTGTGGACACACAGTGTGATCGAATGGAGCACAACAGAAAGAAGGTGCACACAGGCAATATCCCAAACGGGCTATGCAGATTAATATGGCAGGTTCCTGACAGAGCTTCATGGCGTCTTATGGGGAGAAAAGGAAAGGGGAGCCTCTGTGAGAAGGGGTTCAAATTGTAAAATAATCTACACATTCCCACAAAGCTGGGAATAACTTCAAAGTTATTCTGTTCAAAGTGTTCTTGGAAATGTCGCTTGAAAAAGGTTCATACAAAACTCTAAACTGTCAATTTGGAAAGTCCCGTTGAAAAACCTAACCCTAACCTGCATGTAAAGGAAGTTTGTTTCAAGTCATCAGTTTAGGTATTTTAGGTCCAACACAAAAGTTACAAACCAAACCCTGCGGACGAAGCGGTACAATCCTTTCTCCAAATTTCAGCGATGGAAAAACGTTCCTCTAGCGTTCCTCTCGTCAGCGTGACCCCAACATGTCACCGCGCGTTAGATCCTCGGGGCGCTAAAAGCGATCCAAACGGACCGGCGGTGCAGGCTGCCCCCCCCCCCCCCCCCCCCCCCGCGCCGTTCGCCAGTCGCCACGCCATCACAAATGAATAATTGATTCAGCGAGGGCACAAGGACTTCCTGTCTCTGCTGCGTCTCCCAGGACAAAGTTCAGCCCTGGGTTTCCGTTGAGGGTTGAGGAGCCAGGCTGAAAGACCCTGGGGAACCTGGGGGGGTCCGACAGGGGTGCCCGCTAACAAAGAGCGACACTGAGTGAAGGGCAGCGTCTGCATGGGGGGGGGGGGGGGGCTTTCTACCCGTCTGACGCCCCCCGAGAGCAGAGAGGAAGCTAGCTAAAGAAGCTACTTTTTAACACGTGCACCGGCGTGCAAGTGCACTTGCAACACTTAGGGAGGGGTGTTATGTTGTTTAGTACAATAGTTTAAGTGTGTGTGTGTGTGAGTGTGTGTGTGTGTGTGTACCTCATAGTGCGCTACTCTTTGGGACTCTGAGATGAGCTGTGTGCGTGCATGCATGTGTGTGTGTGTGTATTTGTGTGTGTGTGTGTGTGTGTGTGTGTGTGTATTTGTGTGCGTGTGTGTGTGCATGCATGTGTGTGCGTGCGTGCGTGTGTGTGCGTGTGTGTGTGTGTGTGTGTGTGTGTGCATGTGTGAGTGTGTGTGTGTGTACCTCATAGTGCGCTACTCTCTGGGACTCTGAGATGAGCTGAGCGCTGCAGACTCTACAGTAGCTGTCGGTGAACAGACCCTGGTCCACCTCCGTTGACTTCATCTGCGGGACAAACAGAGACGCACGTCAATAAACAAGCACAGTAAAACCCAATTGAATGGCTGTCAGAGTGCTGTGGAGCACAGCGATTTCGACAGGGTACCCCATAGTCTCTGTGACGCGTGGGCTTTGGTTGAGTGGTCCCGGTGTGAGGAGAGGAAAGGACCAGAGGAACACAGACCCACACGTGGTGATGTTGACCAATCACAGGCAGCGGTGCATGGGAGCTGTGGGAAAACGTTTGACTAGTTGGGCTAGTTGTCATAGTAGTAGCTACCTGCGACCTGAAGTATTGTGATGCTGTGCAGAGCTGACCAATCAAGACTGTGCATTAATGTACAGTTTATGTTTTTCACTCCTTTTCCTCACAGAATACGTGTTATTTTTAAGGTCAGTATAAGAGATTGGCATTACAGCCCTGATGAACAACAATATTTTGGTTCTTGTTTTGATTTGTACGTATCGGTTTGAAAAGACGAGACGAATATAGCAATTGTGTAACGGAGAAGGTTCAACAAAAGAATCTAATTTCATACTGCGATAGTCGTTCAATAATTCATTAAGTGGAGCTTGAATTAGACACAGACGCAGAGCAGAATATATGAGCCACGACCTCTAAAATAGGGCAGAAACGTTCCAACGAAAAACAAAGACAAATCTGCTTCTTCTTAAACCAAAAAAAGTAATTCATGATAACGACCCAAATACAATTGTTGGAGTTATGTTTGTGGAAAGAAGAGGGGACGTTTCAGAATAAGAGCCCTATGGGAAGCTTTTAATGTACTGAGTCGGCAGGGAGCCAGCCAGGGGTACCAGGGGTTTATGCCGGGACACACCTGTAAAAGGTACTTACATATGTTTATATATTATAAATACTACAAGCAATACACACACTCCATACAATACACCATGTCGCCCCAAGAGAAAGGATTCCCATTCCTCTATGTCTACCATCAACAGTGTTCCCCTGGTCGGTCTTCAAACATACCGATCATCAAATGAAACAGGGCCATGTTGGCGCGCATGCACTGTCGATTTTGGTCGATTGTGAATCTTGCACCCACTGGGCACCCTGCTGTGGGTGAGAACGCTCACCCACTGGGCGCCCTGCTGTGGGTGAGAACGCTCACCCCCCCACCGTCGAGCAACGCTGGAGGGCGCCGACCGTCTCCACGAAGCCTCACGTTTCCCGTCTGGGACTCCCCCTCGCTAAACTCACCCCCAGTCTCACGCTCATCAGGAAAAACACACACACTTTTGAGGTCAGTGTAAACATGACTTTCTTCCTGCCCCCCCCCGACTTCATTTATTCACATTTATTCACAGAGTCTTTGCCCAGACGCTGTGGTCTAATGCGAATGCTTGGCAAGTAGGCCTGCAGAAAAGAAGCTAGTCGTTTAGGTTTATGACTACGGTTACTGAACTGTGTCAATAAGTAAATATATGGACCACAAAGATAATTGCAGTCCTCTCATTCATGAATATAACATATTTGAGCTGTTTGCGCTAATGAGTTTGGTGTTTTAGCAGACCTTTCTATCACATTCGGCTGACAACTAAGTAAATAAAAACATTTAAAACCACAAACGCAGAGAGTGCAGATGAAGCTACATCACAATATAAGGTTAGTAGAATACGATTTTGAATATATCTTTTTTATGTAACAAAGTAATAATAAACTTTTGGTGCTTGCCTACTAATCATATTCTGCTGAATGTAAGAAGCTGAAATATCGCCTATAACGCTTCATTAGTATCGGTCATGCCAGGAGATCACTGTGTATGTGTTCATTATCAGTAAACTACACAGGAGATCACTGCGTATGTGTTCATTATCAGTAAACTACACAGGAGATCACTGTGTATGTGTTCATTATCAGGGGAACTACCTGTCCAAATGATGGACTACCCTTGATCGGCATCAGCACAAACTTCACTTTGGCAGCGGCATTCATTTGTAAAGTTCAGAAAGTATCTCAAGGCCAACGTTAAATTGTACCAGTGGTTAGCAGGCAATCAGGATTGGTATTTGTAACCGTGCTAATTAGAGGGATAAATCAACTATTGAAGGATTCAACCTCTGTTTCATCATGGAAAGTACGAATAACCCACATAATAGTATTTACATTTTTAAATATGTGGTTTTCTTTAACAGTCTAACCCGATTAGAGGTCTTTGTCTTTGTTTCCGGAATTCCCTGATCACCATGGGGATGAGCTACCACACTGGCCCAAATCCAGTTGCCCCGGGCAACAGTAAATAGCAGGCTTGTCACTGTGCATTTCCAGCATCACTATGTCAAACATCTACGATATTTGTGACTTGTTACATCATGCCGGCGTTTAAATTATTTCACGAGATTGAAAGAATCCAAAAAATAGAGACATTGCAGATACAGCTACAGCTACATTACTACCACTACTACTACTACTACTACTACTACTACAACTACTACAACTAATACTACTACTGCTAGTAGTATAAATGCTACTACCACTCCTATTACTACTATTATACTGCTACTACTCCCTGAAGTCTCACACAAAAGATCCATGCAAAAAAGAGACATGTATCCATATCTCATCGTGAATGCTGAACCTAAACATCCACTGAGACCGTAGCATGCATGCTGAGCATGCGCTGATCAGAACGCAGACTGCAGAGCAGTTCTCCTGTCCGGCTGACCCACAGACAGACTGTCCAGCTGACCCACAGACAGACAGACAGACAGACAGACAGACAGACAGACCCAGACCGGCTTTCCCTCCTGATATCCTGATTCATCAGCCACGGCTACATGAATGTTCAGCCTATTCCCAGCCCACTTCGGAAAAACCCTTGCTCCCTCTTGTCCGTTAGCAATTAGCGTTTAGGAAGCAGAGGCGCACTAACTTCTGCCCCCTGCAACAGTTGCGCGCCACGAGACAAAAGCAAACCAGTTGGTGATCAATTCATTAGGCTAATGGACACTCTGCTGTCCATAAACAGAGAGGCTTGGAAGCAATGTGAATTCAAACACACTGTACTGACGGGAGCAGAGGGGGGAGGTCCAACCGGAACCGCTCAGCGTCTGGTTGAAGTAGCAGCAGCCGGAAGAGGCAGCTCCCGTTTGCGACCAAGAGACGAGAAGAAGAGGCTAACAGACAACACGTCGCTGCTAACCTTCCCAGCGGCGGTCACGACGTTTGTTTTCCCTCCACTTTGTTTTGATCGTGTTTTGGTTGAGTCCCGTGGTTCTCGTGCATTTCTTTACCGCCCATTGCTACGGATCCAACAGCATTAAGAACCAAGGCACTCCCTCAAAACACGATTTGATCAAAGTGAGAATTGCGATGCTCAATCAAAACCTAATTGAATCAAAATAAAGTGGGAGTAAAATTGCTGATCGCGGCTTTAACTGGAAATCAAATCACCACATCTCAATCCAAAGGCAATCTAGTGTCGCTGCTGATGGAAAATAAAGTTCTATAAAGACAGCCTGGCGCCCTCCCAACCTGCTTTTAACTCCCGGAGGCCACTAAAGATCCCACTCAGCAGGGCAGGGGAGCTGCTAACACCGGTGTCCTGGCTACATTCCCGACCCCATCCCTACCGACGTGGCCCCCTTGTAGCCCGCCGTTGTACACCGGTGACGGAGTCCTCCCGACCTGTAGGGGGCAGACCACCCTGAGTCTCTTCGTGCGCGCCACTAACGTCCGGGGCGACGGTCAGGCGGTCAGGCAGGATGTGGACAGCCCGGGACAGATAGGGCCAGCTTGGGATTCTGGGTGTCGTGATGAAGCCGTGGCGTTGGGATGGCGGGGGGGGGGGGGAGTGTGAGTGTCGCCACCGGCAACTCTTCAGGTGAATCCCCCAGGGCCCGCATCTCATGGCCGTCCTCTCTGAGCGGTAAAGAAATAGGCGCCAACGTGTCCAGAGGACAGAGCGGGGTTTACAAAAGAAGGCTTGAATCGCTCCCATTCGGTTTTGCCGATTATTATTATTATTATTATTATTCAGGTATCCCCCCCCCTCCTGCCTTCACAGGGCCGTGAAGGCAGGAGGGGGGGGGGGGGGGGGGGTGATACCTGAATAATATATCAGACAAGAAAAGATTAGACCATGGCCGGAGAAATTTTCCCCGAAAGTGTCAACAAATCTTCTTGGCTGTGGTCATTACTGATTTTACGAGATTGTGGAGACTCCATTATTCATTGGGAAAAGGACTTAAAATATTAAACGTGTGCATAATTTATAAAACACTTTGAATGACACTTCTAGAGAGGCAGAGGACCAGGGCCTGTTCGTCTGTGTCTCTCCTGGTTAGGTCTTTAGGTTCGCTAGAGTGTAGTAAAAACAAAAAAGTATAACTTGATGTTACTCCAGTGATTTACCACATCCAGACTCTGGTTGGGGTAGTGGGAAAGAGCTTTTAAAGAGTTTTGCGCATCCTTCCAATATAATTCGGTGTCATTAAGGTGAGAGGCCCCCGCCATGTCGTCTCTCTCGCGAGTTTGCCGTTAGGTCCAAGGAAGCGTCTCGGCAGCACACTGCTCAACGTCTTCCCAAATGGCGCCGCCGTGTTTGTGTTTTGATAAGACAGCCGTCGTCAAAATGCTGTTCCTCCTCAATGTGTTGCATTCGGTGGAGGGCTCCTTTAACCTTTGGCCCTGCTCTGTTTTGTGCGACCATGCCATTGTCATTCAGAGGCCATTGCACTCCGAGCCATCGCCAGAAGGAGGTTTCTTCCCTCTGGGTTTGTGGAGTTACTGCTTGTCCTTTAGAGGTCTTGAGGTTAGGAAACTTATTCTTACTCAATGAAACGTGGCTTTTGTTGGACACCGGTTAAAAACAACAACACAAAAAAATATATAGCCATAAGAAGAAGAAGGTTTTTGTTCCCTCTGTAAAATATAGATAGCAGAAAATAGAGGGTGAACAGAATTACACAAATACAGGCACCGCAGGCCTACTTCATCACCATCGACCGCTATACAGATGTGAGCGTCTCAGATAAACCCAGGTACACTTTGTACAGAAGTCACCCTGCAGACCTGCTGGACTCATTTGTGTTCACAGGAACCTAAAACTTTGGGCAAAGACTCTAAGGTGCTGTAGGGAAGATTTAAGAGCTATTATTTGAGTGTAATTTGTCAGAAATGGCATAGCCATCCATCAGCTGTAAGTGCGTGGAATGCAGAAATGACATCATCCCTTTAAGCATGACATCAGCACACGCCGTGGGGACACGCCTCACGTTGGGACACGCCTCAGGTTGGGACACGCCTCAGGTCGGGACATGCCTCACGTTGGGACACGCCTCACGTTGGGACACGCCTCACGTTGGGACACGCCTCACGTTGGGACACGCCTCACGTTGGGACACGCCTCACGTTGGGACACGCCTCACGTTGGGACACGCCTCACGTTGGGACACGCCTCATGTGAAGACACGCCTCATGTGAAGACACGCCTCATGTTGGGACACGCCTCACGTTGGGACACGCCTCACGTTGGGACACGCCTCGCATTGGACTCCAGCACACGCCATGAGGACACGCCTCACGCTGAGACACCAGCTCATCACAGCAGACGGCGTGTAGACACGCGCCAGGGAGAGCATCCAAAATGGACCGGCAGAGGAGCGGTGAACAGAAGGGTTTAATCCAGCTCTTAATCCGCTAATCTCAGCCATCAGCATGAAAGTGAGGTTTAGGATCCGCTAACAGTCCCTCGAGCGAGGGCTTTTTGTCAAGTTCAGACGGGGTTTTCAACCTCGAGCCTGATGAAGGCGTTGCGGTGAGCTGGAGTTTGGAACCACTCCATCAATTTGTGAATGAGCGGAGAACAGTATGACGATGGATGTCTCGCACACAGCAAAAACATTCATTAATAACTGTGGCTTTAATGAGTTAGTATTAACCACATATTATCCTAAGTCGTCCATTACAAGCAGCTCATTCATTCCATATGCCGGGTTACACTGTAAGGAATAAAGTCAGCAATCAATCATGGCTTTGCGAGAGACAGAGAGAGAGAGAGAGAGAGAGAGAGAGAGAGAGAGAGAGAGAGAGAGAGAGAGAGAGAGAGAGACAGAGAGAGAGAGAGAGACAGAGAGAGAAAGAGAGAGAGACAGAGAGAGAGAGAGAGAGAGAGAGAGCTGGAGGCAAAAAGGTGAGGTGAAGTTATTGTCTCAAAGACTGTACGCATAATACATTTGAGTCGACACAGTAATACCATATATATATATATATATATATATTATGTATAAACACCGTATATCCCCAGCAGTGGTGTGAGATATAGATAAGATGTAGTTTAATAAAGATAAATCCAGGTGTCACAGCAGAATGCACAGGACAATTATTCAGAAGAGATTTACATTTTAAATAATAATAAAAAATACACACCTAACACAGAAAACACACCTAACACGAGAACATACAATCATTATACATAAGAGAGTGAGGGTGAACTGTAGATGAATGTAATCAGTGGGAAGGGGGGTTAGGGGGGGGGGGGGGATTATCAGCGTCTATGCTACATTATCGAAACTCCACATTATCATGGTGAAAGAGAGGTGGAAAGCCCCGGAACACTGAACACGACGTGGGCTTTCGACAACAACTATAGCTTCCAGTGAAGACATCCATCAGCACCAGCCAGAACATAGCACCCACCCACAGCTGGGTAGCCCCCCCCCTCCCCCTCAGACCCCTCTGAGACCGAACAGAACCCCCCTTCCCCCCCCACTACCCCCCACACAACTCTGAGACAGCAACAGAACCCCCCTTCCCCCCCCCCCCCCCACACAACTCTGAGACAGAAACAGAAAAAGCCTGCGTGAACATAAAAACACAAGAGCAAGGCAGTGTTTGAGAGCGGCACCCTTCGCTGATAAGCGAGGCGCCCTCCTGTCCTGGGACAGGATATCATCGCAGACCCCCCCCCCCCCCCCCCCCCCCCCACGACCAGTAACTGAACACGCACGAATGCAAACGCAAACACACACACACACACACGTATACGCAAATGCATAGGCCATCGAAACGCACACACAAACACCCTATGCATACATACATATACACACACACACACACACACACACACACACGCACGCAGAGATAGATAATTCATCATGAATATATCAGCGTAGCTCTTTATTTGTACCATCATTATCTATTATGACGGTGGCAGGAGACAATGAAACGGTGTTTTAATGATACATCTCAGTGCGCTCCGCCTGGCAGATAACAATGTTTTGGCGCCCACCTCGATTAGTTGCACAAATACAAAGGAAGTGATAAGCAGCCACCTAGTGCCACAAAGGGAGGGTTGGGGTTGGGGGGGGGGGGGGGAGAGAAGTGGGGAGATATATTGAGAGAAGGGCAGTGAGAGAGAATGAGAAGGGGAGATGGAGAGAGCTAGAAAGAGAAAAGGGGAGAGACAGAACGATGGAGTGGGAGAGAGAGAGAGAGAGAGAGAAAGAATGGGAGGGGGAGATATAGAGAGAGAAAGAGAGACAGAGAAGGAGAGAGAGTGATGGGGTGAGAGAGAGGGGGGCTGTAGAGAGAGACAAAGCTAGAGAAAGGGCAGAGAGAACAGGAAGAGAGTGATAGAATAGAGGAGAGAGAGGGATAGCGGGTGATGCTGGAACAGGAACCGGGTCTCCAGAGAAGCAAAATGAAGTCAGCCGGACAGAGAGAGTACTAGCACAGAGATCGGGCCCTGATGACTTTATAGCACCATGCTTTATATAAGAAATGTCTCTGTAACGAAACACCCTCTCGTGTCTATGCATCAAACCCAGCGCCGACAAAGGAAAACAACATGATCATATTAACTACTACGCTGCAGTGTAAAATAAATGGCAGTGTGTGTGTGTGTGCACTGTATGACACTGTCAGCCTAGGCACGGTCTCTTTCTGAGCATGCTCAGAAACTGCCCAGTATAGAGGCAACATAGCTCACACATCGAATCATTATATTGTTGTGTTTATATTTGTCTTTACAAGATATTGTTGGCATCCACCAGTTTTTGTCATCTTTGACATTACACTCGTTTTACAATATACAACTTTTCAATATGTTTTCACTAAACGGCCAGCTTAAAAAAAAATATATATATATATACAATATATACTGTATATATATATTGCGCCTACATGATACTGTGATGGATCATTTATGCAGAGGATTTTGTTATAGTAAGAGTGGATGAGGTATGATATCCCCACAGTGACTATGTAAAGCATTTTGTAAGACTTGACCAATGCAGTGAATTATTAATAAAACTACACTGGCATACTAGTTTCGGCAGCAGTATATCCACTAGCAGATACAACTACATCTACCAGAGAACATCCAGGATCTCCCAGCAGCAGTAGCTGGATGTCTAGCTCCATCGGGCAGCTGATTGGCTGGGCAGAGCCAGGGAGGCCTGTAGCTGATTGGCTGAGCAGAGGAGGCCTGCTGATTAACCAAGCCAGGGAGGCCTGTAGCTGATTGGCTGAGCAGAGGAGGCCTGCTGATTAACCAAGCCAGAGAGGCCTGTAGCTGATTGGCTTAGCAGAGCCAGGGGAGGCCTGAAGCTGATTGGCTGTCGATAAAGCCAGGGAGGCCTGTGATTGGCTGAGGCCTGCAGGTTGGCGTGTGAATGACCAGGTTGAACAGAAGCCTGAGGGCAACAGGTGCCATCGCAGCAACAGCAGAGACCGCTGCAGTCTGCACTCTGACAGAACCAGGATAAGTAGTGCAAAAGTCGTTGTTTGTGTCTGCGCCGCCGCGGATAGCATTTGACAAGGGAAACAACATGCAGGATTGTGGGAAATGTATTCCCTCAGTGCGGCATGGTCCTGCTGGACTGTGAGACCAACGACGTCCGCCCCATGTGCGCTCCGTGTCCTGGTGAAGTAGGAGCCTTTCCCAGCCGCGTCAGAGACGCCGCTAAGGAGCAGGTAGGCGGTGCGACGCGACCAGAGCCTCTCGGGCTGGGAGGCGAACATTCGAGCCACTCCTACGTGTCTTGCCCCCCTCCTCTCCCTCGACCCTACACGTCCAGTGGGAGACGCCGGGCTTGCTGATCTCCTCGGCTGCGAGCTTGTTTGAACCAATGACAGCGCAGTGTGCGATGCGCTGAGCACGACCTGGCTTGGCTAGGAGGCGCTGCCTCTGTTAGACCTCGGGTTCAATATGGGCCAGGCCGCATCATCAGAGGTTTTATTACAGCTACAAATAAAAATCCATGCTCCATCCGCCACGCTTATTGCATCATATAAAGTGCTTGTTATGAGTCTGAGCAGATCCATTAGCAGGGGGAGGGGGGAGGAGGAGGAGGAGGAGGGGGGAGGGGGGATGTGGAGGAGCAGGGGAGGAGGAAGGAGGGAAGGAGGCAGAGGGATGAGGGGGAGAAAGGGGGAGGGAGGAGGAGGAGGAGGAGGAGGGAGTACGGAGGGAGGAGGAGGCGTCTCTATCACCTCCTTTGGTCAGCCTCCTCAGCACAGCCCAGGTTCATCCATCTCACCCGGGTGTGATGGGATCTCCCCAGGAAGATGTCTTCCTTCTCCCCCACACTGGAACTTGGCCGAGAACCATGGGGGGAGAACGGCCGTATCTCCCCCAATGCTATCTTACCCAGCTGCACTTCCAACTGCTGTCTCTCTCTCTCTCTCTCTCTCTCTCTCTCTCTCTCTCTCTCTCTGTGTGTCTCTCTCTCTCTCTGTGTCTCTCTCTCTCTGTGTGTGTCTCTCTCTCTCTCTCTCGCTCTCTCTCTCTCTCACTCTCTCTCTCTCTCTCTCTCTCTCTCTCTCTCTCTCTTCTCTTCTCTCTCTCTATACTCTGTCTCTCTCTCTCTTCTGTCTCTGTCTCACTCTCTGTCTCTCTCTCTCTCTCTCTCTCTGGTCTATCTATCTCTGTCTCTCTTCTCTTATCTCATTACGTCCTTCCGTTTGGAGGGAGGGAGGGGTGGAGGGAAGGAAAAGGGGGAGCAAGGTCGTCTATAATGCGAAGGGATGCATTATGGTCGCACTCCATGCAGCTGTCTCCCTGCGGCGGGAAAGAGGGGACTCTAGCGTGGCTCCTACCAGGGCAGGAGGATGGGAGAGGGGGGGGGCGGGGGGGGTGGGTGGCGGCCAAGAGTGGAGGAGGGAGGGAAGCGGGGGAGGAGGGGGGAAGGAGGGGCGAGGGAGGGGGGGCGAGGGGGGAGGAGGTAGGAGGAGAAGCTCTTACACGGCGGAACAAAGGGAGGAGGGGGAGGTGAGGGAGGGAGGGGGGAGGGGGGGGAGAGTGAGGGAGGGTGGGAGGGAGGAGCGAGGAGGGGGAGGGGGAGGGGGAAGGGGTGGGGCAGGGCGGAGGGAGGGGGGATGAAAACAGCCGAGGGGAAGGTTGTAGGGGGGTGGACCAGCACGCCCTGCGGAGGTGGAGGAAGGGACCTCCAGCGTGGTTTCCTACCAGGGCAGGGAGGAGAAAGGGTGTGGATATGGGGTCGGGCGGCAAATACTCACACAAGGGATGGAAGGGAGGAAGGGAGGAAGGGAGGAAGGGAGGGAGGCTGTACGCTAATTACCCCATCTAATCAGCAGGGTGCCGGGCCAGACCAGAGATATTTCGGGTGCACATGGAGAGCGTGGGCTGTGGGAACACATCTAGGAGAAAGGGCTCGGGAGGGGAGGGGAGATAGTTGTGGGAGATGGAGGCGAGGGTAAAATAGGATTCCAATGGATTAGGAACGGAGTCTAGCGAAGAATCAGTTTACTGCTAAAGGAATACCACTGCACGGATTCAAGAGTGGGCACCGGGGACCGATGCATCAGAATAAATAGGATAGTATAAAGAAGATAAACAGCATCATATTTCTGCCGCTTGTTTGTGCAGCCAAAGTATGAAACAACAAACAAACACACAATGTGTACACATGAATCAGATCAATTAAAAGACAACACATATCAAGTCTGGACCAATATTTTGTTTTAAATCCACTCCCTGCAGACCGTTCCGGACAATAAATGGGCGGTTGATTAGGTCACTGTGCGCAGCTGTGCATGAGCAGGTGTTCTTCTTTTCCCCAGAACTGCGTCTAAATGACATTCAGCGGGGTGTGGATCCCAGAGGCAGTAACTGGTCACACATTTGAGAAGATGCTGAAGATGTCACTAATCAATTTGATTTGTATATCTATTCACAATTACAGTCTGAAATGGCAAAACAGGCCACTATGATTAGCTTTGATACTTTTTCACTGTGTGTGTGTGTGTGTGTGTGTGTGTGTATGTGTGTGTGTGTGTGTGTGTGTGTGTGAGTGCGTGCGTGCGTGTGCGTGCGTGCGTGTGTGCGTGCGTGTGTGCGTGCGTGTGTGTGTGCGTGGTTGTGTGTGTGCGTGGTTGTGTGTGTGTGTGTGTGTGTGTGTGTGTGTGTGTGTGTGTGCAAATCGAGGAAATCGAGGTGAAAGAAAAGGGGGATGGCATGATTTGCTTGGTCATGTGACGTGAACGAACCCCGCACATCGTTTCCTGTGTGTGTCCTGAGTTTGGTTCAGACTCCATTCACAACAGAACCCAAACTCAGTGAGAACAAACCCACCGGACCACCTCTGAGCACCTCTCACTGCTCTCTGCAGTAGCCTTTCCATTAGTTTACATCACACACACACACACACACACACACACACACACACACACACACAACACACACACACACACACACACACACACACACATACACAGACACACACACACACACATACAGACACACACACACACACACACATACAGACACACACACACACCCACACACACATACAGACAGACACACACACACACACCCACACACACATACAGACACACACACACACACACCCAACCCAAACCAGTCAGCGCCACCATAGTTCATTTCAACTGGACTCTACCCCAGTCTTGTATAAAACACGGAGGTCGAGGGTTAGAGTTCGACTTATATGGCCTTGACCTTGACCTTTAACCTTCTGGACCCCTGGGTCTTAGGAAGAGGACAGACAGGAAGAGGACAGACAGGAAGAGGACAGACAGGAAGAGGCAGATCGAAAGCGACCGTTCGTTGAACACCAACGCCGTACGTCCCTCAAGAGTTACCGTACGTCCCTCCAGAGTTACCGTACGTCCCTCCAGAGTTACCGTATGTACCTCCAGAGTTACCGTATGTCCCTCCAGAGTTACCGTATGTCCCTCCAGAGTTACCGTATGTCCCTCCAGAGTTACCGTATGTCCCTCCAGAGTTACCGTATGTCCCTCCAGAGTTACCGTATGTCCCTCCAGAGTTACCGTATGTCCCTCCAGAGTTACCGTGTGTACCTCCAGAGTTACCGTATGTCTCTCCAGAGTTACCGTATGTCCCTCCAGAGTTACCGTATGTCCCTCCAGAGTTACCGTGTGTACCTCCAGAGTTACCGTATGTCTCTCCAGAGTTACCGTATGTCCCTCCAGAGTTACCGTATGTCCCTCCAGAGTTACCCGTGGAGGAGTATCAGGGCCGCCGGCTCTCCTCTCAGCAGAAGAGCTGCACTGCCAGCCCCCCCCCCCCCCCCCCCCCCCCCGCCCCGCAGAGCTGTGGTGGCAGCGCCATGGGTGTGTGCGTGTGTGTGTGTGTGTGTGTGCGTGTGTGTGTGTGTAATATCTGTGTCACTAGCCGTGGCTTTTTATACCTCGCTTGTGTGATCGCTGTAAGCCAGCGGCGTGGTGTGTAGCCGACTTTGGGAAGTAAGGAGATTAAAATAAACACCATTTTCCAAACACCACCTCGCTGTTTGAGGAGCAGGCTTAAGAGTGAGTTTGGAAGCACATTCCTAACCGGAGGGGTGTGTGTGTGGGGGGGGGATTTGAGGCTGCGACAAAGCTGGGTGACACCGAGATTGAGATGTCTCAGGTGATGGGGGAGAGAGAGAGATGTCTCAGGTGATGGGGGAGAGAGAGAGATGTCTCAGGTGATGGGGGAGAGAGAGAGATGTCTCAGGTGATGGGGGAGAGAGAGAGATGTCTCAGGTGATGGGGGAGAGAGAGAGATGTCTCAGGTGATGGGGGAGAGAGAGAGATGTCTCAGGTGATGGGGGAGAGAGAGAGATCTCAGGTGATGGGGAGTTCAAGAGAGAGAGAGAGAGAGAAATCTCTCCATGTTATATTGTTCACATTGTCAGTAAGGCCTATAGAGACGGGTAAAGATTAATTCTGTGGCCCAGTTCCAGGAAATAGTTTGAATCACACACTCACCATGACCTCATTTTTGTGCACTGTACTTGCACTGATAATCAATACTTTACTTTGTTTTCAACCTTTTTGTTCAAGTACTTAAACTTAAAGTACTTAACTTTAATTTGCTTCATTTTTAACCTGCCAATAAAGCTCTTTTGAATTTAAAAGAATTGTAAATTGAGAGAGAGAGAGAGAGAGAGAGAGAGAGAGAGAGGAGAGAGGGAGAGAGAGAGAGAGATCACTAGTGCTGGCCAGGGTCCACCTAGTGGCCCGTACAGGAACATTACATCATATCCTGTATTTCTTCAAGCAAGGAGTCAACTGTAAAGACTCTCCACACTTACCGTATGTAAGGCTGGGACATATTTAGCTTATCTGGGCCATATGCGGAAAGAAGATCCATTTGAATGTAGCGGTGATGACGGCTCAGTTACCCTTCATCAACTAAACACCTTTAATGACCCCTGTGGTCCGACAGAGAGACTATGGGCAACGCAACGTGTACTAATACTGAAACATGCTAACACTAGACTAATATTACTGTAGTATTACACTACAGTACACTAATACTGAAACATGCTAACACTAGACTATTATTACTGTAGTATTACACTACAGTACACTTATACTGAAGCATAGGAACACTACACTAATATTATTAGTATTACACTACAGTACACCAATACTTCAGTATAACACTACAGTACACTAATACTGAAGTATCGGAACACTACAGTACACAGTACATTAATACTACAGAACATTACCACTAAAGTACACCAGTACTACAATGAAGGAAAGAGAGAGAGAACAATTATCAAGACAAACTACTGAAAACACTGTCACAATAAAATAAAGCAGGACTCGACATTTTCGACAAAGAAAGAAAGAATGAAAGACAGAAATGTGACAAAGAAAGAAGCCATAATATAATTGGATAAGTGGGCGCATTTGAATTGCACGTTTTGCAGTTTTCAGTGTGTAGGTCGATGCCAATCTGTCCAGACAACAAGACAGAAGACAGAGAGCTACAGGCTGAATAAAACACCTGCCCACTCTCTCCGTCCAGTCACACTGAATGTCACCTTGAAACAAAATCTACGCAATCCAGTAGAAAGCAAATATCCGCTGCTGGGGAAGAGCGCTGCGCTGTTTTGGGTTGGAGAGAGCGCCAACGAGAGACAGTTGTGGCATCTTCAGCGACACTGATGTTCACATTGTGATTAATCATGTGAATCGTGTGATTAATCATCAACACTAATGAAGTACGAATAGTTAACATGGAGAGCGATTGTGAACTTCGAAGCAAGCCTACACCCTAATTTGGGCTTCAACTCGTGCAGTTAACCGATGCGCCGTGGCCGTTGGCGTGGCTGTCCTGGCGCTACTTTTCAAACCGCGCTACCGTGTGGACGCGGCATCCACCGACCACTGCGTCCCGTTCTGTTGCTCGCTGCGCATTCAACATCAACATGCAGCACAAACGTTGCAGTCTCGCTGCAGCGGAATAAAGACAATGCCATAACGTCTCCAGTATCCAGGGGCATGCGTGTTTTTTTCCTAAAGCCATAACCTTTACCTCATCAATGAATGGAACCCCCCCCCCCCCCCCCCCCCACACACACACACACACCACACACATACACACACACACACACCTGATTGAGAGGACAGACAGTCACAGTGGCGTAAACAACGGAAGCGATTGTACCTGTAACTCCAAGCTGTAGCCTTCGTACAAGTGTGTCGGAGACAGCGCCAGCTGATGTTGCACCTGGAGTGAAACTGTATAATCCATTTACCAGATGAGCGGAGTGACGCGCGCAGGTCTGTGCAGAGGAGCCTTTCCCAGCTGTTGACAGCACCATACGCTGTACTATGAACGGTCACCTCTCCCTCCGCCCTGCTCGCATCCCATTGGCCAGGCGGCGGTAGTAGCCCAACGAGTCCGGGGACGCCTGTGTGATGAGTCTTCTTCTGTAGGACCCTGGAGTGAAGAGGTCTACCGATGGAGAGGCGAGGGTTGCGGTGCGCATGTCGCTCAACACACTGCCCATAACGACGCTTTGCAGAACCGAAAGAGGGAAAACTAGGAAAGATTGACTTTGTTGTCGTCTCTCAGGTATGTTT
Source organism: Lota lota (assembly GCA_026745465.1). Lineage (NCBI taxonomy): Eukaryota > Metazoa > Chordata > Actinopteri > Gadiformes > Lotidae > Lota > Lota lota. The sequence continues at coordinate 711 of JACYXH010000277.1, read as the reverse complement.
GTGTCTGTTAGAAATCCCCCATAGTTCACCTTGACCTAACGCGTGGTTTGACGTTTAAGTCATACAGAGAAAAATCGGAGTACAATAACAGGGTTTTGGCTGATTCGTTTAGAGCAAATCTAAATTAAAGTAGGTCAGATTATGGCGGTGGGGGGGGGGGGGGGGGGGGGGGGGGGGGGGGGGGGGGGGGAGTCTTTCATCTGTCCTTGAACTTGCTAGCCCACCCGCAGGACAGATGGACAGACCCTCGCTACTACAAGCTGTGGTTGTGGTAGAGTTCGTGTCTGCTTTCTCGGTGTGCGCATACGTGTCACATGTCATGTATGCGCCGTGTTGCCGGCCGAAAGGTGATTGGCTCACTACGGTCATCACGCTCTCTTGAACCCCCGGAGAAATGCTTTATGAACAGAAAGAAACAACAACAGTTTCACAGAGTTCATTTCCTGCATTCGAGTGCATTTTTTAAAATGGGTGTGAATCACAAAATAAGCAGCAGACAGAAAATCTGTAAAAAACTAATAAATAAATAATATATACATATATATAAATATATATATATATACATATGTATATAAATATATATATTGTGATATATATATATATATATATATATATATATCACAAGAATCAAAAGAGATTGTGGCGTTCTGTCTCTTCTTTTTATGTGACTGTTGTTCCTCATAAAGGCAAATCCTCTTGTAGAGCGCACCT
>JACYXH010000276.1:144847-193164 GCA_026745465.1 Lota lota | reverse complement strand
CCTCCTGATGGGAGGGGGAGAGGGAGAGGGAGAGGGAGAGGGGGAGAGGGAGAGGGGAAAGGAAAGGAAGAGAGGGAGAGGAGAGGGGGAGAGGGAGAGGAGTGGGGGAGAGGAGAGGGGGAGAGGGAAGGAAATGGAGATAGGGAGAGGAGAGGAAAGGAAGAGAGGGAGAGGAGAGGGGGAGAGGGAGAGGAGTGGGGGAGAGGAGAGGGGGAGAGGAAAGAAAATGGAGATAGGGAGAGGGAGAGGAGAGGAGTGGGGGAGAGGGAGAAGGAGAAGGAGAGGAGAGGAAAGGAAGAGAGGGAGAGGAGAGGAGGGAGAGGAGTGGGGGAGAGAGAGTAGAGAGGGAGGAAGAGAGAGGAGGTTAGATTACCTGCCAATTTAGTTTGTTTTTATAGTACACTATGGACAGCAAAAGATCATTGGTCGCCTGCTAACATTTGCTTAATTTAAAATAAATACTTTGGAGGACATTTTATATTGGAAAATTGCCAACACAACGATAACAATAATAAAAATGACGATATTAATAATAACGTTTTTAGTCTCGCCTACAGGAAGTGTATAAAATCAACCATAGAAACTCCTTCAAAAGTAGGATTGGAGGCAGGACTTTTGATTATCTGAATGAACTTGAGGCAAGTATCTCTAATCAAATCATATCATGTCATAGCTTATCACATCAAGTCATATCATGTCCCCCTCTGGGATTATTGAAGTAAACCTCATCTCATGTCATGTCATGTATTATATTACAGTATATCATACAACCTCATATCATGCCATGTCATGTATTCTACATAGTACAGCATATCATATAAACTCATCTCATGTCATAACCTAATATCATGCCAGGGGTCCAACCTTGTCGATCTTGTCCAGCCAGTCCTTGTTGGAGGCCAGCTCAGCCATGAAGGCCTGGTGCTTCTGCCACTTGCTGTGCAGGTTGCGGGCCTCGTCGTAGGACATGTCCTGGGCCGTCAGCATCTTTTCATTGATCCACAGCTTCAGCTGCGGCCACCACACACCATGCATGTCATTTATCATAGATCATTTCTCATAAAACATCACATTGAGACTGCTGCTGTTAATTGTTTATTATGTGTCATTTTTGTACTGTGTGAACATTTAGACCCCTTTATCTAAAACCACTAAAAGGTAAATACATGTCATTTAGAGGCAGTTTAAGCATCTTGCTCTTGTATATTTTAAAGTGTGTTACAAGCTGGTATTATAGCTAGTATTTTGGTTACATCCTGTGGATGTTTTACCTCTTGTCCATCTTGCAGGAAGTGCTGAAGTTCTCGGTTGTCCTTCAGCTTAGCCAGCAGCTCGTTGGCGGCCTGCTTGTTCTTCCGTTGTCTGGGGGAGAAGAACTGCCATTTAAACAACTATTCCATCATCATCTGAAGGAGAAATCGACTTCCAACTAAAACCTCAGGTCCAGCACCTTCTCTGGGGATCCAGAGACCTTATTGTAGGTCAGAAAACGTTTCCTCCGGGATCAATAAAGTGGTCTGAATGTGATTGGCTTCTCACCTCTCCTGGATGGAGTCGGCCTTCTCCTGGATCTTGTCTGCATTGGCGTTGCCGTCGGTGATGAGGCGGTGCCCAGACTCCACCACGCCGCTGATCTTCTCCTCGCTGGCCTCCATGGTGGTCAGGAAGTCCTCGTGTTTCTTGATGGCGTCTTCAGCCCCCTGCAGACTGCTGGGCATCTCGGTGTGGGACAGCACATACTCCTACACACACACACACACACACACACACACAGAGTAATGGTGATGTGAATTATTATCTATAATATGAATTATTGATACATAATCCTACACACAGATGGGGAATAGTAATATTAATATTAATTATTAGATATTAATTACTAATACATTCTCTACAGTAATAGTAATAATTCTTATCAGATATGAAATCAGGTCAAAAATTTTTTTTTAACTATATTGGTATTACGGTACCGATATAAATGTTACATAAATGGCTTCCTGAATGAGCATCTGCAGGAAAGAAAATGTCCCCCCTGTTCCATCATCTTATTGCAGTGGGTATTAGTGGGGCAAAAACTATCCTATGATTACAGTAGGATTTGCTGAATAACTCAACCTAACTTAAGTTATTCCACAAATCCTTGTGTAATCATCATCGCATGCTAATATAATAACTCAACTACAGTAGGTTATACCAGTAGCATGTAGCGGGGTTCTTGCTAGTTCTTCTACTGTGAGTGGGCTGATTCTAGCAGTGCTGACAGATCTAGGTCTGTGACCTACTTGCTGCAACTTGCTCTGGTTTCCTGACTAATATCGGCGCGATAGGCGGGAAATGGAGGTAGGGAGACGCCGGGGGTAATTAGCAAGAGGGATGTGATTGTAAGATAACGTGAAGGGGGAGGCACAGTGGGACCACGGGGGAGGGAGGGAGTTAATTGGTTTTCCTTATCCAGTGTTTGACAGTCAACAGGGAGGCTGTTCATTGCAAATGTTGAAGTTCAAAAGATCTGGTTTACAACCAGGGTGGGCTTTGTTTGCGTAACATTCTTCACTTGTGTTACAAGTGTTACTTTGAAAACGGTAAATTGCCAATTATTCTGATGACACACTGCTGCACAGGGGGGGGATCAAACCAGCAACCCCAGTTTTGGCAGATGAACGCTCTTTCGCCGCTGAGCTTAATAACTTCAGCCGTTTGGGTTGGCGGTTACATGGTTCTTAAGCAATTGGGAGTGAGGTTTAACCTGGAGAGTGACACCTCGTCACTCTCTTACACAAAACGTTTTAGTTATCAAATACCGCAAATATACTGCTCAAAAAAATAAAGGGAACACTTAAACAACACAATGTAACTCCAAGTGTTCCCTTTATTTTTTTGAGCAGTATACTTTCTCCAAGCACTCCATCAAGCTATTCAGTTAGCACCTCATTGCACCTCACCCCATGGATCACACGCTACACTCTGTAAACTGTAAAACGTGGGGTTTCCAAAACAGCATGAGCGTTGGGAGTGTGTCACCGGGTTCCTACCTGGCTGTTGAGGAAGGTCTCGGCCTGCTTGGCGTCTCTGAGGAACGTCTGGAAGTCGAAGGCCTGGGCCAGGAGGCTCTGGCGGTTCTCCCACATGCGTCTCAGCTCGTGCCAGCCCGTGTCCAGCGCCTGCAGCCTCTGGGCCAGGAACATGTACTGGGCGTCCGTCTGGCCCCGGGTCACCTCCTCGCCCAAGTCGCGCATCTTCTCGTAGTCCTCCTTGTAGTTGTCCACCTCGTTCTTGATGCTCTCGTGCTGCGCCAGCAGGCTCTCCGACTCCACCAGCGAGGTGGGGATGTCCTCCGAGGCCACGGCCGTCTGCGTGCGCGACAGCCAGGACTGGAAGTCGTCCAGGTCGCGCAGGAAGCCCTGCAGCTTGCTGGCCTCGCCCAGGGACTCCTCGCGGAGCTTCATGGTGGCGTTGAGCTCCTCCCACACCTCCTGGATCCCCGCCAGGCGCGCCTGGATCTCCTCCGCCTGGTCCGGGTGCTCCTCCGCCAGCTTCTCGGCCTCCGTCCTTAGGTCGTTCAGCTTGCCCTGGAAGATGGTTGAGGAAAGCATGGGTTCAAAATGACGCTAGAACACTTTCTTTGGAAAAGTCCATAAAATACAAACTATACATTTAAAGAAATGCTGGAGTAGAAACTTTCAGAGCATTTTTCATCAGAAATATACATAATCCCATCATAATTCTATCACAATAATTGCACATAAATTATGTGGCTCATCCAGTCCTGCTTCGTTCCCAAATACCTAAAGCTATCACTCGCCATACCTGTAGAGCCTCTATCTCTCTCTCCCCACACATAAAGGTCTCTCTCTCCATACCTGTATAGCCTCTATCTCTCTCTCTGCCCACACCTAAAGCTATCGCTCGATCTCTCTCTCTGCCCAAACCTAAAGGCATTTCTCTCCATACCTGTACAGTCTCTCTCTCTCTCTCTCTCTCTCTCTCTCTCTCTCTCTCTCTCTCTCTCTCTCTCTCTCTCTCTCTCTCTCTCTCTCTCTCTCTCTCTCTCTCTCTCTCTCTCTCTCTCTCTCTCTCTCTCTCTCTCTCCACACCTAAAGGTCTCTCTCCATACCTGTGTAGCCTCTATCTATCGCTCTCTCTATACCTAAAGGTTTCTTTCTCCGTACCCGTATAGCACCCATCCACCTCTCTCTATATATATGTAGTATATACACCTAAAGGTCTCTCTCTCAGTACCTGAATGGCCTCCAGGTCTCTCTCCATGCCGGTGAGCTTGCGCTGCAGAGCCATCACCCCGGCCAGGTCGTTGCCCAGGCTCTGGGTGGACTCGATCACCTTGGTCTTCTCCTTCATCCAGCTCTGGATCTCGTTGCACTCCAGGTGGTAGTTCTGGATGTTGAGGGCCGACTCCAGGGCCAGCTTCTTCTGGTTGGCCAGCTGCTGGAACTCCTTCCACCTGGAGGAGGGGGAGGGACACGGGTTAAAGGTCGAGTCTTCTAAGGCCATGTCCACACTATGCCGGCTAGAGAGTTCTGTTCGTACTAGCGTTTTTAGTTTTCAAAGCGCTTTCAAAGTGAAAATAGCATGTTCCCCTGCGTTTCAGTTAAAAGGTTTTCCACCTACACTAGCGTTTTTCAGCAGTGTTTTTAAAACGATGTATATAGCCTTACGAAAATGCAGTTTCACCGTTTCACTTCATGCCTTCCCTTACGGGCATGCCAAGACTGCTGATGTCTGGATCATGTCCCAATCATACGTCTGCTTTTTCAAAACCCTCCGTTTTGATGATTTTTCCCCAGCGAAATTAGAATGACTAGACCTGCATTTTCACATTCGTCCACTAGGGAGAGCATCTTTGAAAATCTCATGCTTTTGGTGGACGAATGTCCACCAAAAGTGAGACCCTCCGTGAGAACGGAAGAAATTGATCCGTGGAAGAGTGTACATGGTCTAAATGAGCCTATCCACAGTGTCTGATGAGGTGAGATGAGGTGAGGTGTGGTCAAGGTGTTTTCAGCCATCTAATGCACCGTATAACACAGGGTCATTGTGGACAGTTCACTGGAAGTTCGGACCTGTTGTTGAGCTGGTCTTGGGTCTTGTTGATCTGGTCCTTGTCACGGTTCTCTGAGCCCAGTAGCTGCTGGTTCACCTGGTTCACGTCGGTGACCCGCACACCCAGGTTGTTCATCTCTGGCTCCAGTGTCTCAAACCTGCAGCCAGGAACACGCCGTTATAGGTAAGATTGAAGGCGGTCTTCCTTATTCATCCACACAGGGAAATATCTCTATGTCCATATTTATACTACATTTATTAAAATCGTTTTTCATTGTTGCCTCCTGAAAGAGGCAATGTAGCCTCTTTCTTTTTAGCGGTTTTTAAAGTAGCATGGTATTCTTATACTATATATATAAAACGATATATATATTTTATAATTCTGCTAAAAATGTGATGTAAGGAATGGGATATATTTATTTATTTATTCATGAGTTTATTTATTTTCGAATTTACATCCTTAGTAGGACAGACAACACTAACACAGTACCCTATCCACTGAAACCCAACCCATCTCTCTCTCCCCCTCCCAGTCTCTCTCCCTCTTCCCCCTCTCCCACATTCCCCTCCTCCCGTCTTCCATCCACCTCTCCCTGTCTCTCCCCCTCACTCTCTCGCTCTCTCCCCCTCTGCCCGATTCCTCTTCCTCCCTCCCTCCCTTCCTCTCTCCCTCTCCCCCCCCCCTCACCTCTGTTGCACCACCTCCAGGTCCTCCAGCTTGGTGGGGATGGCCATGTTGTGTAGCCACTGCTCCTTCTCCTCCACCCACTGCAGGCAGGCGCCCGACTCGCTGAACATGCGGTAGAGCGACAGCGCCCCCTCCAGGGCCTGGCGCCGCGCGGCCGACAGGGACTCCAGCTCTGCGAAGCGCTGCTCGATGCTAGGCACGCGGCCGTCCACCTGTAGAAGGGACAAGGTGGTGGCGGGGGTTGGACATGAGTTGTGAGTCAAGGGATCAGGGATCTAAACCTTGTTCTTTTAGGGTCTCTAAAAGGACACCCCGAGTTTATTATTTTTTTTTAATGTAAATTGAGGGATGTGCTTGTTAGGCCAACCAGAAATAGGCAATACATTTTTGCAGCGTTGTGACCACACATATACACAGATTCTCTCTTTTTGGGTTCCTCGACAATTTTTGTAATGTTATGTTTAAAGGGGCGACATATTCTCAAATTAGCTGTGAAGTCAAATGACAATTCAGAATAATATTGCATGCGTTTTGCCATACTTTATAATCACTGACCTTTGTTTGATTTAACAATGTATGCTGTGACATTTAGATATTTTTTCAGCATTATGGTAAAATAACAATTATTAATATAAGAACAAGTAAAATGTTTTGGGCTCAAATGCATTTGAATCAAACAGCGGTTCTCTTACCTGGGGGTCTTGAGCGTAGGCCTCTGGCAGCGCCAGCACCTGCTCCTGGAGGGAGTCGATGACGGGCCGGTGGCTCTGGATCTCCTCCTCCACCTCGCGCTGCTTGCGGGCCAGCGTCTGGGTGGAGAACTCGTCGTGGCCCACCTCCTGGCTGGACACCTGCCGCAGGGTGTCCCCCAGCCAGGCCTCCATGTCGCTGGCGTCCGTCTGGAACTGCTGCAGCGCCACCGCCTCCTTCAGGCTCTGCTCCCTCAACAGGGAGGTCTGGGGGGGAGGGGAGGAGAGGGGGAGGTGTCACACTGCTGTTGTATGTACACTAGAAAGGACAAGGAGCTGCGATTTCATGGAAACCGAAGATATAATGAATAAATGAATGAATGCATGATATGAAAAAGAACTAATCGTTCCTGGAACACAGCTGCCAGTAAAGGTAATACAAACTAGTCTTCTCTTAGTGGAACTATTAAACACGAAGTACAACATGTATATCGACTGGAAATCTTAATCTTAAATGGAAAACTTAAAAACATTTTGGTTGAGTAAATCAACCATGACCTTTTTAACCACGCAGATTGAAAACTACCAAACACTGGTCAAATATTCCACATTTGTAGTCCAGTCCTATCAAACAGTGAACCCAAAATAGATGCATGTGCTTCTCCAGTCCCTGGCTAAAAAGAGTGAACCTTACCAGAGATTGAAATGACGTAAATACATGTATTTTAACCCCGCCCACCCAACCTGTCTCTTAAAAAAGGGGCTCTTATAGCACGTCTCAGGCTCTCAGTGTCCTGGTTCAAGACGACAGATGCTGACCTCCTCCAGGTGGGCCCACTGCTCCCTGATGTCCCTGATCCTCTCCGTGACCTCCGGGGCCCCCACGTGCCCCTCCTGCACCAGGGCCTCGCCGGCCGCGATGCTGGTCCCCAGGGGCCCGTAGCGCGCCGCCATCTCGTCCCGGAACGCCTCGTGCTTGCTGAGCAGGTGCAGCGCCGACGTGAGGTCGCGGCCGCAGTCCGCCGCCGCCAGGATCTGCTCCTGCTCCCTGATCCAGGCGCCCTCCTCGCCCAGCTCCCACAGGAACTGCCAGAGACGCCTGGAGTCCTCCAGGCGGTCGCGGCGCTCCACGGCCAGCTGGCCCAGCTCCTCGTAGGCCCGGCCCAGCAGGTCCACCCGCTCCACCACCAGCGCCGGCTCACAGGGCTTGTAGGCTGCCGGGGAAGGAGGGGGGGGTGGGGAGATTACAGTCAGGTAGGAAGTGGAGGAGGAAACCGCTTGCATAAGCAGAATGGTTAAGCTGCTTTCACACCAGTTTCACAGTTTGTTGTATGGCAGTACAGGAGAAGCAAAGAATGGATGCTGCATTCTTTCTTACTCAATCCGCTACTGGGTGCTGCTGCACACAAATGGAAGTGCACACATTCACCATATTATAGTTGCAGACAAAGTGACCTTTACCTAATAATGCAAGCCCTCAACTAACATAAGACAACACAAACTGGACATTTTTAAATGTCCAGTTTGAGTTGAAGACAACGTTGCGCTTCATTGGAAATGAATGGACTTCTGGTCTGTGAATGCCAGCATGGAACCAGCATAAGAGTGGAGGTCGTAGGAGGTGAAGGTTAGAGGGTTAGATGTTAGGGACTCACGCTGGTCATAGGAGGTTAGAGGGTTAGATGTTAGGGACTCAGGCTGGTCATGGGAGGTTAGAGGGTTAGATGTTAGGGACTCAGGCTGGTCATAGGAGGTTAGAGGGTTAGATGTTAGGGACTCACGCTGGTCGTAGGAGGTGAAGGTTAGAGGGTTAGATGTTAGGGACTCAGGCTGGTCATGGGAGGTTAGAGGGTTAGATGTTAGGGACTCACGCTGGTCATGGGAGGTTAGAGGGTTAGATGTTAGGGACTCACGCTGGTCATGGGAGGTGAAGCGCTGGGCGGCCCCCTGCACCCCCTTGATCCTCTCGGCCTGGGCGGAGATGTCAGCCTCCACCAGGGTGTGGGTCTGGAGCAGGTCCAGCACGTCATGCAGATGCTTCCCGCTGTCCTGGGACTGCAGCCGGCCCTGAGGGGAAAACACACGACCAGACGGTGGAGGACGGGTTTAAACCAAAGTGTTGAAAACTCAGTAGAAAAGATCAGTAGAACACTCCAGTCAGGTTCTGATGTTGTGAGTATTGTTGTGTTATCGGGTATGTTCATGTTTACACATTTTTGTCCCTGTAAATTATAAAGAAATGTATGCAGTACTGCATACATTTTCCTACATTTCTTCAACGGACCAAGGGAGAGAGAGAGAGAGAGAGAGGGAAAGAGAGCGAGAGGGCGAAAGGGAGACCGAAAGCAAGAGTGAGAGACAGAGTGAGAGCAAGATAGAAAGGTTGGGGGGCAAGAGGTAGAGTAAGGGAGAGGTCGAGCAAAGCGAGAGAGAGAGAGAGAGAGAGAGAGAGAGCGAGAGAGAGAGAGAGCGAGAGAGCGAGAGAGCGAGAGCGAGAGAGCGAGAGCGAGAGAGAGCGAGAGAGAGCGAGAGAGAGCGAGAGCGAGAGAGAGCGAGAGCGAGAGAGACGAGCGAGAGCGAGAGAGACGAGCGAGAGAGACGAGCGAGGGAGGGAGGGAGCCATAGAAGCGTGCTGACCCACGGCCCACCTTCATGTCTCCCATCCAGTCCATGATGTAGCGCATCTCCTGCAGGAGGCGCTGCAGGTCTCGGTGGGCGTGGAGGCGCTCCCGCCGCGCGGCCAGCAGCTCCTTCAGGTACTCCCAGAGCCGCAGCACGTTGTCGCGCCGCGCCGCCACGCGCCGCACGTCGTGGTAGCTCTCCGCCTCCAGCTCCCTCGCCACCGCCTCCACGGCCGCCACGCGCTCCCCGTACGCCCCGATGTCCGTCTCGATGGCCTCGTGCTTCCGCGTGGCCGCCTCCACCGCGCCCAGGTCCGTGCCGAAGTTGTCCTGGCGACGGAGAGGCGGGAGGTTTCGTTTGAAACCAAGGGGTCTTCTATAAATAGTTTCTCCTTTGGCTTTGGTCATGTGTGCGTATGGGTGTCTATGGGTGTGTGTTCATCTATGTGTATATGTATTTGTGTGTCTACCTGGGACACCAGCCTCTGGTGTGTGTGTGTGTGTGTGTGTGTGCGTATGTGTGTATATATGTTTGTATATGGGTTTGAGTTCAATATATGTGTATATTAGGTGCGTCATCGATTAAGATTCAGCCTAAGATCTTCACCAGTGCGTGTGGTATGGTATGACAGCTGCTGTTGACACCGTTTGTGTTAGACTTTGTTTGGATGGTCTTTTATGGTTTAGAAATACTGCCAAACTTTTGAAGTTTTTTTCTTGACATTCTGTATCATTCTAGAATGATGAATGTGCTCTACTTGGATAGTGCCACTGTCATTACACAAAGGTGTTGTCAAACAAACATTAAGAACATTTGTTGAAACCAAAACATAACACGGTAAATTGCACACAGAAGTCTGAGTCAATCCCCTCCCCCACAAAAAAATTATAACTTAGAGGCTTTTGTAAAGAGGATGTCGAATAAATGTCTTTCTATCAAAGATTTGAATCGTCAAAGAATTTGTCACCCTTAGTGTATATGTCTGTGTGTATGTGTGTATGTGTGTCTACCTGAGACACCAGCCTCTGCTATATGTGTGTTTATGTATGTGTGTATATGTGTTAGATCATATATGTGCATAAGGTGTATGCGTGTGTCTATCTGGGACACCAGCCTCTGGTGTGTGTGTATGTATGTGTATGTATATATGTGTGTTAGTATTTGTGTGTTCATATATGACTATGTGTATAAGGGTATGTGTGTGTCTACTTGGGAAACCAGCCTCTGGTGTGTGTGTATGTATGTGTGTTTATGTATGTGTGTATATGTGTGTGTGATCATATGTGTGTACAAGGTGTATGTGTGTGTCTACCTGGGACACCAGCCTCTGGTTCTCACTGAGCCAGGTCTCTCTCATGGCGGCCTTGCGGTCGAAACGAGCCGCCAGCATTTCCAGCTTCTCCTGGCGAATCAGCTCGTTCCTCAGCGCCAGCTCACGCTCATGCTCCGCCTTCTCCAGACGCTCCCAAGCCTGTGGACCAATCACAACACCAGACAGGTTGACATCATTATCCTGAGACTAGGGTGGAACTGGTTTATCAATTTATATTATAATTGGAGTCATGTTATTGCATTGTACTTATTCATATGGAGGTATTCAATTATCAATACTACATATTGACAATACTATATACATATAACTACTATTTATGAATCAATACTTTATAAATGTTTATACTATATATAAATCAAACTACGTATGTATTAAAAGACCAGTGAATCTGATCAAAGTATTTATGAAAATTGGAAAATTGTCATCCTACCGCAGTAGTTGTAGTCTTTTTTCTTATAGTATTTATGTTACTTCCCAGTTTAGTAAATCACAGTGCGTACAAGAGGATGTATAGCAGAGAATGAGTTGTGACTATGAGCTGCATTGTTTTCCATTGGCTGACCCGTACCTTGTTGATGTCAGAGATGAGCTTCCCCTCGCGAGGCATGTACACCTTCTGGTTGTTGGCTCTCATTTTGCTCTGGATGGTGAAGAGCAGAACCTCCAGGTTTCCCTTCTCTGTGAATCTGCAGGCAACAAGCAGATGTACCCCCCTTTAACAGATACTCCAGATAACAAACGCACCAGATGTACGATTGATTAATACTCCTTGTTTATAAGATGGAGGTCTAGTTTTGGTACTGGTATTCTTTTTTCATCTCTAATATCGTGATCAAGAATATGATGAGAAGATATCTCCCTAATTGAAATACAATGGACACACCATATACAAATAAACCTCAACGTTCAGAGTTTCTGAACTGAAAACCATCCCTGTACACGTTGAATAGAACTGCTTACTATTTACTATCTCCGTTTATTTTAGTGCTCTTTAAGATACATTAAGGAGCAGGTGGGGGTAAGGGCATCTTGCTCAAGGATGCTTACAGGTAGACTGTGGACATTGGGGATTGAACCAAGACCCTTCCACTGAGACTCACTTGGGTGGTTTCTCCACGGTGCGGTAGGAGTTGAAGGCCTGCAGCTGGTTCTGGACTCCGTTGAGGGAGTTGGCCAGCTGCCGGTCGTTGAGCGTGTGGATGGTCTGCTCTATCCACTGCAGCAGCTCCGACGCCAGGGTCTCGTACTTGTCGATCAGCTGGTCTGCCTCGATGGCGTAGTCCAGCACCTGCATGTGGGGGAGAGAGCGAGAGCGAGAGCGACAGATGAAGGTGAGACAAGCAGGAGGAAAGCAATTATTTCTTTTAATTATTTTGTTCATATTTGAGCTCAGACATTATATTTTTGGGAAGGTTTTAGCATATTCTTCTTTTAATGTTTTAATTCTTTTTTTTAATTCTTTTTAGTTATTGCCACTGTCCGGTATTTCTGCTGTAACACCCACATTTCCCCACTGGCAGAAATGAATACAGAACATATCTTAATGAGCAGGTAGACTGTGGACATTGGGGTTTGAACCCAGAATCGTTCGGCCGGGAATCAAACACAATGATGACAATAGGCCATCCAGCCCCCCTGATTTTAGCAACTCATATGTTGCCCTTGTTATTGTTTGTCTGCCTGTCACAGGTAGCTTGTACACAAATGAATTGCCTCATGGGAAGATAAAGTTCTCTGAATTCAATTGAATGCGTGTGATGATGAATAGACAACAGGCCGACTGGGAGATGTCTGACCTTGCCGATCCTCTTTCCCTCCACGGCCAGAGCCTTCATCTTGGAGAAGTAGTGATAGTAGGTAGCCACATACGTTATTATGGACTTCTCATCTGGCTGGTCCACATTCACATCTGGAGGGAGGGAGGGGAACAGGGAGAGAGGGAGAGAGAAATATAAAGAGAACGTCAGTTGATCTAATTTGCATCTGTAATCGGTATCTGATCATTAGTCAGCTGGATATGGGCAGACACGTTATGACACCACTGCTCTTGTCAGTATTGGAACCAATTGGTCTGCGTGCAATTTTTCAAAACAGATCTGTGGTCACTTTCAAATGTTCCAGATCCAATACATATTTGATCTCTGGCCCCGTGACCACAAAGTGAACAGCCAGAGTTAAACACAAACATTTAAATTCAAGGGCTGTAATGTTAACATAACTTTAAATTCCAAATCTGCCTTTGCCAGGATGTCCATGTATGGTCACTAGTGACCATACATGGACATCCTCCCTGTGATCTTAGCGGGTGGTGACAGTCTAAGCTGTCATCAACTCCTGTAATCTGCTCTAGACACACACACACACACACACACACACACACACACAGTGTGGGACTAAGAGCGACCCCATGACAACCCCGAGGGACTAGACCTAATCACCTTCTGGGTCCAGCAGCTTGGTGAGCCCCAGCTCCTTCTCAGCCACATTAAAAGCGTTCTGGAGGTTGTGGTGGGCGTTCGACCTCTTCAGGGTGTCAAACTCAATCAGGTCAGATCTGAGGAGAGGAGACAAGGGGAGGAGAGAAGGTTTAAGCCTTAATCAGACAGGAAAGGAGGGAAGGAACCGGCAACTCAGAGGAACAACAAAAACTGTGAGTCAATCACTCACTAATTAATAGCCTTTACTCTTTCCTCATTTCTTATAAGCATTTTAACATGTCAGATGTATTTTTTTATTTATGTAGCTTTTTTTTCATGTACAATTTATTTATATATTTTATTTAATCTATTTTTCAATCATTTTTGCACTTGCATGTTTATGCAGAGATGAGTCTTGGGGGAAGGAAACAAAGAATTCCAATGCACTACATTGCATTTGGCTTCTAAAACATCTTGTTAATTATGGATGTGGGTAATAGCAGTAGTCAGATGTGGGCTGTTGGTACAGCTCTAACAACCAGACGGAGGATGTTGCGGTATCCGGTCTGCGTGTCTCTGTGATGGTACAATTAGTGGTGCTGTTGTCAGACTTTGGCGTTGGTAGAACCCCCTCAATCATGGAGCCATGTGAGCGTTAGATGAGCAAGTTGATTCGGTAATGGTGCTTCTCTGGGTTGTTAAAGGTGAGTGCACTAAGTAAATTATATTTTTAATGTCCTTTTAAAAAAAAAAAATATTCAATGCATCATGAATAGCTTTATTGGAAGGGACTGACACTGGATTTGTAAATGCATTAGTTGCACACATACATTTAGGAGCAGGTAGGGTAGGGCATCTGGCTCTAGGATGCCTACTGGATAGGGACTGGGGGGGTCCGTTTTGGCTACAAATATAGCCACTAGGATGGCCTGCCCCCCAAATGAATTTGCCTCACTGTAATGACTAATTACTGATTTGTAATTAATTTCACTCCATACCAAGTGTGGACGGTATCAACCTTTCTTTAGAGGTAGAAGAAGAAAAACCACAAAAAGCATAACGCCTCAACAGTTAGCATGCTAGCTCTAACCTGAAAAGATAGCACAGCCCGTCTACCACTCTCCTCCCATCTGCTTTCAACAGGATCTAAACATGTAAATGGATGTGGTCAACTGTACATGCAACCTGCAGATCAGTTACTCCATTCAAAACCTTCGTTTCCTCACCAACCAACAATGTACCTTATTTGACTCAGAGGAAATTAGGCGATGCTATGCACAGCAGGGGGAGCCAGTGAGTTTCCCAGGATGGCTCTGCATTGTGAATAATACTAAGTAGGTTGCACTTTCTGTGATCTAGGTCAACATACACTATATTGCCAAAAGTATTGGGACACCCCTCCGAATCATTGAATTCAGGTGTTCCAAACACTTCCATGGCCACAGGTGTATAAAATCAAGCACGTAGGCATGCAGACTGCTTCTACAAACATTTGTGAAAGAATGGGTCGCTCTCAGCAGCTCGGTGAATTCAAGCGTGGTACCGTGATAGGTTGCCACCTGTGCAATAAGTCCATTCGTGAAATTTCCTCACTACTAAATATTTCACGGTCAACTGTTAGTGGTATTATAACAAAGTGGAAGCAATTGGAAACAACATAAACTCAGCCACGAAGTGGTACGCCATGTAAAATCACAGAGAGGGGGAAACGCATGCTGAGGCGCACACTTTCTGCAGTCAATAGCTACAGACCTCCAAACTTCGTGTGGCCTTCAGATTAGCTCAAGAACAGTGCGTAGAGAGCTTCATGGAATGGGTTTCCTTGCCCGAGCAGCTGTATCCAAGCCTTACATCACTAAGTGCAATGCAAAGCGTTGGATGCAGTGGTGTAAAGCACACCGCCACTGGACACTAGAGCAGTGGAGACGTGTTCTCTGGAGTGATGAATCACGCTTCTCTGTCTGGCAATCCGATGGACGAGTCTGGGTTTGGCGGTTAATGCTGTTAATGCTTCAGCATACCAAGACATTTTGGACAATTTCAAGCTCCCAACTTTGTGGGAACAGTTTGGGGATGGCCCCTTCCTGTTCCAACATGACTGCGCACCAGTGCACAAAGCAAGGTCCATAAAGACATGGATGAGCGAGTTTGGTGTGGAGGAACATGACTAGCCTGCACAGAGTCCTGATCTCAACCCGATAGGACACCTTTGGGATGAATTAGAGCGGAGACTGCGAGCCAGGCCTTCTCGTCCAACATCTGTGCCTGACCTCATAAATGCGCTTCAAGAAGAATGGTCAAAAATTCCCATAAACACACTCCTCAACCTTGCAGAAGGCCTTCCCAGAAGAGTTGAAGCTGTTATAGCTGCATAGGTTGGGCAGACTCCATATTAAACCCTACGGATTAAGAATGGGATGTCATTAACCTTCATGTAAAGGCAGGCGTCCCAAAACTTTTGGCAATATAGTGTATGTCCACTTTTACTTTTTCTTGTATTAGCCAAACTGCGGGCAGTTAAAATGAAGGAAGGAGGAGAAGCTGTAGGAACGGAAGAAGAGCTCAATAGAAGAATGGGAATACAAGCTGCTTCGAGAAGTGTGATGTCTTCACGACTGGTGATCTTCGTACAAATATTGAAGCCAAGATATGAATATAGTATGTATTTACTCATCCTTTTAGCCTTTTATTATTATTTATAGATTTGTATTGTTACTATCCCTGAATGTATATGCGGACACGTGCGTCAACATAATTCATGTCGATTTATACTTTGGCGAATAAAGTTCTGAATCCGACATCTCTCTCTCTATCAAAAGAAAAAATCATCCCATTTTAAAAACTATTTTTTCATTATTTGTTTATTTCTAAATTCAAAAATATATGATAGAGTTATAAATACGGAACTATATTTCGGTGATACTCTTATCCCAGCCATCAGTATACAGGCTCAGTGTACAGGGGGGAGGTTTCAGTAGGTGACGGTGTGTATAGCCAGCTGTTGCAGCAGGTAGCCTGTGTGGAATAATGTGCAACAGTCATTGACCTGTGTTTGTGCACGATGGCACTGAACGCCAGGCCGTCCCTCCAGCTTGTGGTGAAGTTGTGGACGTTGACATTAGGGTATCTGTGAAGGACGGGAACAAAGAAAAATTAATCATAAACTCCAGTCTCCTTTTACACATTAACATTTTCATTCTGTGATGACTCCTATTTATTTATTTAGTCAACTAGCAGATGCTTTTCTCCAAAGGGACTTAGGGGTACATGTTATTTAGGAGCAGCTAGAGGTTAGGGCATCTTTCGCAAAAATGCCTACAGGTTGGGCTGTGGCGATAGGGAGAGCTTGTATCGAAATATACTTGTATCTAAAGCGACTGAACAGTGAATTCAGCTAAATGTCCTTAAAGAGCATCTTGCTCTCTTGCTGTGGACTTGGAGGGATCGAACCCAGGACCTTTTGGCTGGGAGTCAAACATCATAACCACTACACTATCCCTCCCTGGTTCCTCACCCAGCTGTCTTCATCTGGCACCAGAGCAGCAAGGCGTCTTTAGCAGACTTCTTCTCCTTGTTGTCCTCTGTCGCCACGCTGATGTCTTGGATCTGTGGACAGACATCAGGACATGAAAACACTGCTCACGACATACCAACACTGCTCCCGACATGATAACACAGGCTGGGACATGCTAACCCTACTGATGACGCAGGGCTATGGGCAATTTAGACTTTGCATGAAGGACGTATTTGCATAACTATTTGGTCGAAGTACAATGCCGGGCGTATTTACATTAACTTGTAGACACTCGTATCCAAAGCAACTTACGGGAAATCCTTAAGGTGCAGGTCATTACTGTGCAGGTAGGGGTGACGGCATCTTGCCCAAGTATACCTACAGTTTGACAGCTGACATTGGGGTTTGAACCCAGATAATTTCTGCTGGGAGTAAAACACCACAACCACTAGATAGACTATCCTGTCCCTTTCGTCAACTGTGTATAATCTGTGAATTTATCTTATTACATATTTATTTAGTTTTACTCATATTTCAACGAGTTCAAAGAAACTCTGCAGGTTGCTATGAAAAGTGGAAATAGACTGAATCTCAACCACCCAAAGAAGCCAACTCAGCAGACTTCTGTTCTCGCCTGGGGAAAGAGTGGGCTGCATGCAGAGACCGGATTGGTTCATTCAATAGAGGGAGTGGTTTGGCTAACGAAGCACCAGGTGGCTCTAAACGAGGAGCAGGTGTTGGCTGACTGACAGGTGTGTGTGTGTGTGTGTGTGTGTGTGTGTGTGTGTGTGTGTGTGTGTGTGTGTGTGTGTGTGTGCGCTGACGGACGCTACCTGGAAGCGTAGGATGATGGTCCAGATGAGGCCCAGGGTGAGGCGGTGGTTGCCGTCGACGATGTCGTGGGAGCCCATGTTCTCCAGGTGGACCTTCTGCTCCTTGAGGAACTGCAGAGCCTTGTCCACGTTCTCCAGGCAGTGGATACGCATCCGACCCTTAGTGGGCTTGGGCTGGGGAGAGGAGAAGGATGAGGAGGAGGAGGAGGAGGAAGAAGAGGAAGAAGAGGAGTAGGCGGGAGGAGAAGAAGAGGAGAAGTGGATGAGTTATAAAAATGAGGAGGAGAAAACAACGAAGAGATGGAAGAAGGAGGAGGGATTAGAAGTAAAAAAGAGAAAGGGGAGGAAGAGGAGGAGGAGAGGGGGATAGGATGAGGTGAAAAATAAGGAGGAGAAATAGGAGGAGGAGTAGGCGAAGAAAAAAAATATGAGTTTTCCATTTACTATTACTATCTACTATTCAGCAGATGCAACCTACAGTGATTTCAGATATATCTTATTAGGAGCTGGGGCATCTTGCTAAAGGATGCCTACAGGTTAGGCAGCATTAATTGGGTATCAAACCCAGCACATCTCAGCCACAGCACTAACACCTATACTATTCAGAATATTCAGAGGAAAGCAGAAGGTAATGAACTTGGTTTGACCTTGGCGAATGTATGAAATCAGAATAAAGGGGAAGAGAGGCGAAAAGGGCATTAAAAGCTGAGGCGGATGACAGCTGAGTGAGTGAGAGTGAATGTGCGTTTGAGAGTGAATGTGCGTTTGAGAGTGAATGTGTGTTTGAGAGTGTGTGAGTACGTAAATGAGTGAGCGAGTAAATTTGTGTATGAGTGAGCGAGTGAGTGAGAGAGTGTGTGTTAGAGAGTGAGTGTGTGTGTGTGTGTGTGTGTGTGTGTGTGTCTGCATAAGTGAGGGAACTCAAGTATGTGTGTGAGTGACTGCATGACTGAGTTTGTCTATGCATGTGTGTGTGGGTGGGTGTGTGTCATGTGCCATCATGTGTGGGGGGGAGGTGGCGGTCACGCTAGGTAGCCGTCCTTGGTAGCTTGCTGTAGCCGCGGGCGGCAGGTGTGGAAACTGACCAGCTGCTCCCCAGAGAGGACCTCCAGCAGGCGGATGAGCATGCGTCCATCGCGCAGGTCCGTGTACAGGTCCCCGATGCGACAGGTGACGCGGCCCAGGTGAGAGTTCACCCACTTGGTGAAGGTCTTCTTCTGCACGGCCTCTCGCTCATCTGCAACGATGCACACAAACAGGAGGAGGAGGAGGAGGAGGATGAGAGGGAGAAGGTGGGTCTCATTTAGCCACTCCGCACCAAAACCCCAGCGCGGAGCACCGTTGCTAATCGTAATTCAAATCGATAATAACACGATAGGGCGCTCTGTAATTTCCTGGTGGTAGACGGCGTTAGCATCAGATGGTAACAGCTGCGCGCCGTAATTGCGTTTGTTCCGAGCCGTTTGCGGATGAACAGGATCGTTAGCGGTCCACTTGGCACGCAGAGCGGACAGGCTTTGGGTGGAGGCTTTACACCACTGGAGCTCCAGATCTGCCCTTCTCCAAGCAGAGACATGGGTCCTAAAGGTTGTTTAATTAACGTTCTGCACCAAGAGCCAAGGGGAAAATGGAAGGTTTTGTCCAAACAGAACCAGAATTTTCAAGTTTTAGCGTTAAGCTCTGAGAAACAGAATCACACTCAAGTTGAAGTGAGTGCGTTTAGCCCGGCTAAACAGAATGACCCTTATGTTTAACGGAGTGTTTTGAGTTCAACTTAAAAGGATTCCACTTAAGTTGAAGCACAGCACATCAAACAGAACAACACTTAAGTTTGGACAGTGAGTTTCACTTGACCTTATTGCTGCCACTTTACAAGATACATTTGTATAGGAACCGGGGCCTAGAAAAACGATTCCAATAAATGAAGTTGTAGCAGCAGCAGCTCAGACATATGGAGCAGGGGAGTAAGACGCTAATCCTGCTACGCCAACCTAACAAGGTGACCTCATTTATCAGGTCTCTCTCTCTCTCTCTGTACCTTTAGGTCTACCTCTCTCTCTTTGTCTCTCTCTGTATCCGTCTACTTCACTCTACCTCTCTCTCAGAACACTTCACTAGCGTGGTGGTTGTGAGATAACTGCACCAACCCACAAACAGATCGAAGGAAAGAGAAGCCCTGCAGCAGACAGCACAACACACAAGCGTCGTGCTGCTAATTAGCTACTGAAAGCAAAGGACACGCTGTGTAAAATACTCTACGGTGACTGGTAATGAGACGCAAAGCTGCTTCACCCCCAAAAGCTAAAAGGAACTGCAGCAATTATCAGTGAACAAAAACAGCACCAAAAAGAAGCACGTGCAATAGCTGAATAAAGTTAGTGTAGTTGCGGACTTTTCACTCTGGGAATAAACAAGGGGTTGGTTTAATATGTGCTCTGCATGCTATTCTGTGCTATTGTTCTCCAGTCCAGATACACATCATTTTATTAATCCTGGGGGATTTTGATTTTATTATTATTTAAATTGCCCTGCTCAAGATAGAGTATACATAGAAACTAGAAATGACAGACATTTTATTTAAAATTGTATTTAAAATAAATTCTGCACATGTTACAGAAAATGGGAATGATATAGAACCTAAAATGTAAGTAGCATCCCATAGGGCTACACAGTATGGGGCGTAACAGCGAGTGGCTCTATTTCAAGATGATTAAATGAACTCCCTGAGGGCATCTCAGGCCTTTAGCAGTGCGGTGACGCAGCAGAGCTTCTTCCTCCACACGGGAAAGGTGCAAACAGCACAGGTGGCCAATTCACCTTGACAGGATGTGTTTCCATAGAGACTCCAGCCCGGTCCGTCCCCCCTTCCCACTTCCTTTCTGCTGGTTTATTGATTTTCCCTCTCGCATCTCCCCTTTCCACACCCCCTGTTGCTCAGTAATACTGTACTTGACTTGATTATGGAACAGCTTTGTCCATGCTAACAAATATATGAAATTCCCCTCTGTGCATGGATAGCTGACTGTACACTAAATGACTAATGTTTGTATAGTTTTTCAACTTCAAGAAATTGAACCACCCAGGTGCTTCCTGTGGGGCTGTCCCAAATGTCTGAGAACTGACTTGTTTAAATGTCTTCATTGTATTAAATGTGTTGAATTGTTTTATATATTTTCTGTATATTTAAGAAGACGCTTTGATTCTACTCCATTATATCGGGATCCTACTATATTATATTTGTACAATTATATAATAATCACCAAAACTGGTGTAACAATATCCAAATTACTGCTGCTCTTGTGTTGCACAGCATACAGCTGCTCGCAGTATTTTGCTGCTCGCACAGCAACACAAGGTAAGGATTGTCGTAATGGTACTGAGAAAACACCACCTTGTTTCAAATGATCTGAAAGTTAGCACGTTGTGAAATGATCAGCTACACACCCGGGGATGATAAAAGAAGAAGAGAATGTTGAGTGTCACTCACATTCTTCTTCAGGGGTGGAGTAAGCACACAAACGCACAGCACTGTGACTTAACGATTATGTCTTCTGCCAACCTATGTCACTTCCTGTTTTCTAGTGGTTGATGTCTCTCTCTTAAAAGAAAGAAAAGCAAAAAGAAAAGAAACTGAAAGACAGACAAGTGCGTTGAAAGACAGACCGATGTGGTTAGCACGCTGGAAAGAAAGAAAGAAAGAAAGGTTTATTTTTAGAAAGTAAAGAAAGAAAGAAAGAACAGAAAGTCACACATACAATGCAATGTTTTCAGAAATGACAGAGGAAAGTTCAAATCGTCAATTCATTCAGAAGCGGATTGTTTTTCAGTTGACCTTGAAGATAAATGTGCCTGCTGACCATAACAGAACAGTACATGCAGCGTCGAGGTAACACAACGTGGCACGACGCTCACCGTTCTAACACCCGGGCCTCAGTTCTTCAGGAGACGCCATCCACAGACCTTGGCTATAAAATCCCAGCCAAGCGTTTCTCAGACCGCCAGACGAAACAAAGAGACAGGAGGAGCTGGACGTCACCGGTAACACAAAACAACAACGGCCGGAAGAAGAAGACGCATGGCTTTTGTATTCAGATAGTATGACAGGGCTCGGGCTCTCGTCTAAACACACAGAGCCCAAACTGACTCTTTGTCCTCAGGGCCTGGCTTCCACCTAGCTCGCGTTCCTTTTTTCAAAGATTAACTCGGAAGGAGATACTGCCTTACGATTCACCTCGTCGTACTAGAAATTCTGAGGAGACCCCGCAAGGTGGAATTGAGGACTTTTACCTCAAAACGAAGGGAAAAGACACTATGGTTTCCCATGTTTTTGGCGTGTCTCCTTAAGCAGGTGGTGGTTTGTGGGACGTACAGCAGTGGTGTGTGGATGACGGCGGTTTAAGCCAGCCTCACCTGGCAGAGTCAGACTGATTGGTAGTCTGGAGCTGGGTGAGGCTGCACACCTGTTGGCACATTGAGCAGTCGTGTGCACAGGTTAAAACCAGCCATCACACACACACTCTGGTAAGAGATCTCAGGCATGGCAGCATGGAGCACCATCTGTATGCCTCATTCATTCAAACCTTAACAATAACCGGTTCTACATCACCACCCTGTGTCATTGGTTTGGAGGAGCCCGAGGGAAAGTCACCTAGGTTGGAGCTATGGGAGCCACCTAGGTGGCGTGTAGTATTGGCAAATGCTACAGGGTTTAATACAACAAACCGCGAAAAAACCATTAATCTTTGAATGTGAATTAATATACAACATCAAGAACACAGTTTACCATGAGAGGAGGTTCAGTGGTTCAGTGGGCCAGGTGAAGAGTAGCGAGAGAGAGAGAGAGAAAGATGAGAGTGAGAGAGAGAGAGAGAGAAACAAAGAGAGAGAGACCGAGACAAAGACAGATTCGTGAGAGAGAGAGAGCGAGAGAGAGAGAGACAAAGAACAGAGAGACAGAGACAGAGAGAAACAAAAGAGAGAGAGACCGAGACAAAGACAGAGATAGTGAGATAGAGAGAGAGAGATAGAGAGGGGTGGACGGGCTGCATTCCTCCTGGAGTGCTGGGTCGTGTCGTGACAGCACCCGGCATGGAGGACATGCCGCTGGAGCCCCAGAGTCTCAACGACAGTCAGGCTGTGTTCCATGGGAACGGTACACTATTTAGGTAACAAATAGGGGGGAATGCGGACACTCATTTAGTTCAGTAAGCTAAATTCAGTATGACGTATATTGGCCGCATAAAAAACCAGACGTGTGTTAGATGTCACCCTGTGACTGCTCATTAGTTTGCATAAACAAGCTGTATGTGGCCACCATCTCTATTGAATTAATTTGATGACAATGAAAACCACTATGCATCCTGGGATAAAGTGCAGAAATCAGTTGTACACTTCTTTTACAGTTCATTATGGGTACTAAGCAGTGCACTATTATAGGGACCACAATTATACACCCAACCTTTCAGTGAACAAAACAAAACGGTGACCCCCTAAATAGTGCACTATAAAGAGTGGACCAATTGGAACACAGGCAGATATGTGCAGCAAGACACACACACATAAAGCACCACAACAGCACGGTATCGCACAAGACAAGCAGACTCTCTGCTTTTGCTGTGTTTGCTCATTATACCAAACAAACACCAAACCTGTCATCAGCAGCAGCATCGGAGGACTTCATTTCATTTTCATGTTTCTTTCCAGCAAACATTGCCCTGGTCATGTGAGAGCTCAGTAAAAAAAGAATTGAAGGAACCAAACCCATGTTGTCTGCTTATTCTACTGCTAATAGTTGATGCTGATGGCCTTTATAGAAACACAAACATTACTGCTAGAGACCCTAGTCATGCCACTCCCAGACTGTTATGGTGGTACATAGGCAATGAGCAGAGGGAGCGTCATTAGTCATTAAACACAGATATGTGATAACCGTTTCTCAGCTGGCATGAAAATAATATGCAAATGTATTTTTAAAAACTCAAGACGAAGTTTTAAAAACTTGCGAGACCTCTTTGTCCAGCATGGTGGAAACGTGTGGTGTGGAAACATGTGGTGTTACCTCATATCAGTTGATCAAGGTGACAGTTAGTTCTTGCTAAACTGCTGGACTGTGTACAAAGAACACACTGCGTGACTCAGACAGTTTTTTGTATCTGTCCATCGCAAGGACAGATCATCATCATCATCATCATCAACAACCAAGGCAAGACATAGACAAGTACACAGAGAGAGGGAAAGACAGAGATAGAGTGTGAGAGAGAAATAGAGTGAGAGAGAGAGAAACCAACAGAAACACCAATAAACCACCAAAACAGTACAAGATCCCACAAGATAAATAAGTGTGAGAAAGTGAGACTCTCACACTTATATAAAAAAATATATAAAAAGGCCTCGTCTGTCACTAATAGGGTTGTTGATTTCAGTCCAACTGTTGAGGTGCCATTAAGCAAGGCACCTTACCCGCCTAACTGTTCCCATCCAGCTGGTTGTCTCCTAGCATGATTGACACACGGTGTGTGTGTGTGTGTGTGTGTGTGTGTGTGTGTGTGTGTGTGTGTGTGTGTGTGTGTGTGTGTGTGTGTGTGTGTGTGTGTAGTGAAGCAATGCGTTAGAGCGTACGGCAGTTTAACACTACCGCTGCTATGAAAACACTGTATGAATGCTTCCTAACCCTTATCCCTAGAGGTAATAAAGTTGTCACCTCACCTGCCACTCTTCTCTAGTGTTTTCATGAACTGCAACACAAACAGTGCATCCGTAGGCACTATTGGCTTACTGACATCGTCTGGCTTCCACTGGGATGGGCTCAGAACAGATGATGCAGAGGCGCTCGCTCTAGTCGCTAATAGCAATGCCGTACTAAGCGGTGCACACATGAGCCTGACAAACATTTCCTCCCTCGCCCAGATTGCCTCAGGTCGGGACGGTGACACTGGCAAAAGCCCACTTTGGATGATGCCACTCGTCCAGGACCCATGAAGAAGTTGACAAGAAGGGGGAAAGCCTAGTGGTTAGGATGTTCCACTCTGTATTCACTTTCTAACCCCTATCTGCTCCTTATTGAACTGTCTCTGTATTTACTGTCTAAACCCCTACCTGCTCCTTATTGACCTGTCTCTGTATTCACTGTCAAACCCCTACCTGCTCCTTAGTGACCTGTCTCTATATTTACTGTCAACCCGTACCTGCCTTATTGCCCTGTCTCTGTATTCACTGTCAAACCCCTACATGCTCCTTAGTGACCTGTCTCTGTACTTCACTGTCGAACCCCTACCTGTGTCTGTACTCACTATCTAACCCCTATACCTGCTCCTTAATGGCCTGTCTCTGTACTCACTGTCAAACCCCTACCTGTGTCTGTACTCACTATCTAACCCCTATACCTGCTCCTTAATGACCTGTCTCTGTACTCACTGTCAAACCCCTACCTGTGTCTGTACTCACTATCTAACCCCTATACCTGCTCCTTAATGACCTGTCTCTGTACTCACTGTCAAACCCCTACCTGTGTCTGTACTCACTATCTAACCCCTATACCTGCTCCTTAATGACCTGTCTCTGTACTCACTGTCAAACCCCTACCTGTGTCTGTACTCACTATCTAACCCCTATACCTGCTCCTTAATGACCTGTCTCTGTACTCACTGTCAAACCCCTACCTGTGTCTGTACTCACTATCTAACCCCTATACCTGCTCCTTAATGACCTGTCTCTGTACTCACTGTCAAACCCCTACCTGTGTCTGTACTCACTATCTAACCCCTATACCTGCTCCTTAATGACCTGTCTCTGTACTCACTGTCAAACCCCTACCTGTGTCTGTACTCACTATCTAACCCCTATACCTGCTCCTTAATGACCTGTCTCTGTACTCACTGTCAAACCCCTACCTGTGTCTGTACTCACTATCTAACCCCTATACCTGCTCCTTAATGGTCTGTCTCTGTACTCACTGTCAAACCAATACCTGCTCCTTAATGATCCATCTCTGTACTCACTATCTAACCCCTATACCTGCTCCTTAATGACCTGTCTCTGTACTCACTGTCAAACCCTACCAGTGTCTGTACTCACTATCTAACCCCTATACCTGCTCCTTAATGACCTGTCTCTGTACTCACTGTCAAACCCTACCTGTGTCTGTACTCACTATCTAACCCCTATACCTGCTCCTTAATGACCTGTCTCTGTACTCACTGTCAAACCCCTACCTGTGTCCTTAATGACCTCACTATCTAACCCCTATACCTGCTCCTTAATGACCCTGTCCTCTGTACTCACTATCCAACCCCTATACCTGCTCCTTAATGACCTGTCTCTGTACTCACTGTCAAACCAATACCTGCTCCTTAATGATCTATCTCTCTGTACTCACTATCTAACCCCTATACCTGCTCCTTAATGGTCTGTCTCTGTACTCACTATCTAACCCCTATACCTGCTCCTTAATGGTCTGTCTCTGTAAGTCTCTTTGGGTAAAAGTGAGTAAGCAACTAAAAAGTGAAACAGGGAAACCAACATATGGCGTTCTGCAGACTCTGGTGGTGGTCTGGGAGTCATTAGGGAGCATTAGGAATCCCCCGCCTTTCATGTCGTCCAGCTCAGGTCAGCAGGTCCTTCCACTTGCTTTAGTCCCAGTAGCCCTGACCTCTGTGAAGCCCCGACACCCAGTCTCCCTTCTTCTTGTTTCTTCTTCTAATCAGAGCCAGTCAGACGCATGCCTCCGGTCACCTCGTCCTCGAATGGAGAGAATCAGTAGACTGCAGACATCAATCAGCCCGTTTATTTTCTTACATGCCGGGTACACATAAACAAGTCTCTCTCTCTCTCTCTCTCTCTCTCTCTCTCTCTCTCTCTCTCTCTCTCTCTCTCTCTCTCTCTCTCTCTCTCTCTCTCTCTCTCTCTCTCTCTCTCGTGTCATGAATTAGAAAAGCACATCACAGTCTTTAGGTAGCAGATTGTGATGTGAGGTAATGCTGTTGACTTGTGCCTATGTACACACCATTAGTCACCAGGAATGTTCCGCAGAAGGTACAGAAAGCTGGGAAATGACAACGCGACAACTGAATTCAGTTGGAAAACTAATAACTGTGATCGCAAACAAGCACGTCTGGCTACACACCTCGGACCAGTTGTACACGCCTATTTTAAAAAGGCATTTTAACGTGACATCGTAATCGTTAAAGTCATCTTATCTCATCATCTTCAAACATTCTACATACAGAACGCTTGAATGAGATAAGATTAGCAGTATTAGTCGGCTCTTATGACATACATACGGCTTTGACAATGGTCCAATCGTTTGCATGGATTTCTGAAAACCTTAAACGAAACCTCAACTACAGTTGTTGGGCTGGTTCCTGTCCCATCTTTCTCTCCAGCTGGCATGCAGTCTGTGAATGATTACAGACCAAAGCCAAGGCTAGTTATTACAGGGACACCCAGACACCATGACCCCTCAGTCTGTTATTTAAGTTTGCGAGGCGTTTGTCACAAAGTCAGAAATGTCTGTTGTATTGGCACCTCTGCTGGCGACAAAGCTTGTTAGCGTAGCTGTTGGCTGGCACACCTCATTTGGAGCAGCGTGGCCCTTTTGTGGAATATTGAGCAATGCAAACACACATTAGCAAACCATCTTTAGGGAAACTGTGGCCAGCGGGTGACATTAAAGTTTTACAATGACGCATGCTTAAGCGATATATATAAGCTTAAATAGGGCTTGTACATTAGAAAGAATCTTGGGATTTTTTAGATGGGGATACTAGTTGTAGCAATGTAAAATCCTACATCAACACAGAAATACGTTAACCTAGGCCAGGGGTCACCAACACAGGCCCGCGGGCACCAGGTCGCCCCCAAGGACCATATGAGTCGCCCGCAGGCCTGTTCTAAAAATAGCACTTGTGAGCTGCGTCTGAAATTAAAATGCATTCTGTTGCTATTCTTTTTTAACCACACTTGCATTTATATATATTTAAAAATGACAATATCTTAAAAGTGTGTTAATTATACATGAGTTCTCACCTGAGTTTAGATAAGTTTAGGTGAACTCTGACCTACTCAAGTTCAAAAGTATTTAGCGCGAGACAAAACCTTTACTCGTGGAGAGTAAGCTAGCGGGCACGCGCAACGAAGGTCGTAGCTGAATGCAGTTCTATTTCATGTAGGCTACGCCGTCTAGGCTTCGCCTTATGGGCTTGTCCCGTGCGCGCACTGAAATATTTCAGCAATGCACCAATCAACGTGGGCACAGCCCACACTTCCCACGGCACCGTGTATATAACGCGGCGCACAGCTGCGTTTGTTCTCTTTTTTTTCTTTCAGCATTTGTACCAACAAAACATGATGACTTCATGCAGCAGCGGCGCGGCGGCATCTGCGGAGGTACGGCCCTTTTCAGGGCCTCTCTGCTCCTCTTGCCCGGCGATCCTTGCTCCGGACGACGGGCACGTCATGTGTTTCCGTTGCCTCGGTGCGGAGCACGCCATGGC
Source organism: Lota lota (assembly GCA_026745465.1). Taxonomy (NCBI): domain Eukaryota; kingdom Metazoa; phylum Chordata; class Actinopteri; order Gadiformes; family Lotidae; genus Lota; species Lota lota. The sequence goes on along the minus strand of JACYXH010000276.1, from coordinate 165,520 downwards.
AGCCTTTTCAGGCTCCGGCTCCTGCGCCGCCTGTACCACCCTACCTCAAGAGGTTCTCCTCTCGAGGCACCTGTTTTTTTCCCCGTCGGTGGAGCTAGCGGACGCCATCGATATCTTCGACGCCGTGGCGACACCGGGGGAAGACGAGGACTACGACCTCGATGTGGACTCCGCGTCGGGGACTTCCTCAAGGCCTTCAGGGGTTTTGCCCCCGGAGAAGCCGCATCGTTTCGCCGACCTGTTCGGCGATATCATGGGCGAGGCAGCGGCCATCAAGGGCATCGCCATGCCACCTCCGCCGCCGCCCTCCCCGGAACTGGACGACATGCAGGGGGACTATTTTAGGCCTCCTTCGTCGACCAGACGGCCTACTATATGCCCTCTGTTCCCACCCGTTCAGCGGTATCTTACCGCGGCGGCTGTGGACCCGTCCTCCCTTAAGGCCCCGGTGAAGGCGTTCACCGATTTCACCAGGGTGGAGGGGTGGTCCGCCACACAGGCGAGGGGGATACCTCGCCTGGAGCCTCCTCTGGCAGCGCTCCTCTGTCCGGGCGCCGGATGGCGTCCGAACGAGAAGCCGCTGCCCCCCGACCGGCTTCTCAAGCAGCTCGCTGCCTTGTGGGACAGATCCTTTGTCTGCGCCTCACAAGCAGCGGCGGCCGTGAACAACATTGCCCTGCTTTCCTCTGCCCTGTCGGCCATGACAGTTGGCAAGGATTCGTTCGGGCAGAGCGACGTGGAGAAGGTCGCTAGATTCTCCGGCGCTGTCCTCCAGCTTTGCCAGCCGGTGGCGGTTACTGCCGGACGTCAGATGGCGTGGGCGACCATGGGTCATCGAGCCATGTGGCTGTCCTTCTCCTCTGTCCCTGACAGAGAAAGGGCGGGCCTTATCCAGGGTCCGTTGGCCGCGGACGGACTCTTTGGACCTCGGTTCGCGGAGGTTCTCGCCCACCTCCAGTCCGTCCGTGAAAATCGTTCCCGGTTCGGGCCGATTCTCACGGGCTCCTCCTACCAGGCCAGCGGGAGCAGTCGGGCCAGCAGGAAGCGGGGTCGACCACGTCCTCAACGGGCCACACCGCCGCCTCCAGCGCCGACGCCGACGCCGCCTCCGCAGCAGCGCCAGGCAGCGAAGGGGCAGAAAGCACGGAAGCTGGCGCCCACGTGGGACCGACCTACGTCTTTTTCCTTCCCCAATAAAGAATTGAAAGCCCGTTCGACCGAACGGCAGTACATCTTTAAGGAGCTGTGCCCTTTAAGCCGACCGCGCCCTGCGCCTGTCGTGCATTCCTGTTCCCCTCAGCCTCTCCCTCCCTCTCAGCCTAGTGGCTGTGGGGCGGCGGCTAGGCAGTGTAGTATAGCCAGGGGGTCGTCCGCTTCCATGCGGCGTCCCCGTGCGCTTCATGAGCGGGTTGAAGACTCGTCGCACGAGGCCGTCTATGCGGCTTCGTGCTACAGTCTTCCAGACCCCGACTTTGCCCCCCCAACCTCCGCTCTACAGTCTGATGACTGTGGGAAGACGTCGGAGCTGTTAGCCGTGGGCACGGCGAGCGAGCAAGCTGTGGGTCCGCTCTCTGCAGCGGTTTTCCCGCTCGCAGGGGCTCCCTCCCCTCCCTTTCGAGGTACGCCCCCCTTGGTTCACACGCAGTGTGAAGGCGGTAGGGGCCGAGGAATACAGAGCATTCCTGGACAACGTTCCTCAGCTGGATGCTCGCCCTCTCACCGAGCGCCATGCGCGTTGGCGAGAGCGATGCGTTTTACCCGCGTGGTTGGACAACACGTTGAGGTGGGGCCACCCCATACAGTTCAAGCACCGTCCCCCACCCTTTATGGGGTTGGTGGAGACGAGGCTGCAGGATCCAGCCGCGAGCACGGCTCTGGCAGCGGAGGTGGTCCGTCTCTTGGGGAAGGGGGCTGTCTCTGTCGTTCCCCCCCCTCGAGTCACGCCTAGGGTTTTACTCCCGCTACTTCCTGGTTCCCAAGAAGTCGGGGGAGATGAGACCCATTCTGGATCTTCGCGTCTTCAACAATTTTGTTGCCGCGAGGAACTTCAGAATGCTCACCACCAGAGCGTTGCTCCGGTGTGTGAGAGAGGGCGACTGGTTCACATCCCTGGATCTCAAGGATGCGTACTTCCACGTCCCCATTCTCCAGGCTCACAGGAAATTTCTCCGCTTCGCCTTTATGGGCGTGGCGTACGAGTACCAGTGCCTGCCGTTCGGTTACTCTCTGGCCCCACGCACGTTTTCAAAGTGCGTAGAGGCAGCGCTGGGACCGCTCAGGCGTCAGGGAAAGAGAGTTCTCTTTTACCTCGACGACCTACTGATTCTGAGCGACTCAGAGGAAGCTGCGAGAAGAGACACCATGACGGTGATAAATCATCTCTCCGCGTTGGGTTTCGCCATCAACTGGGTAAAGAGCTCTCCGCTCCCCAGCCGCCGGCTAGTCTACTTGGGGCTTTGCCTAGACTCCGTCACGTTCACAGCGACGCTCTCGCCTCCTCGGCGAGATGCTGTCCTGTTGGCGCTCTCCCGTTTTCACACTCGCGGAAGAGTGACCGCACTGTCCGTCATGCACCTGTTGGGACTGATGGCAGCTGCTCACCATGTGGTGCCCCTGGGTCTGCTCTTTATGCGCAGACTACAGCGGTGGTTTGCTCGCCAGAGACTGGACCCCAAGAGACACAAGCGCAGGCTACTGTCAGTTCCTCGCTCGGTGTCTCCAGACCTGAGATATTGGGGGAGTTCCCCGGCTATTCTCAGAGGGGTTCCCCTAGGCAGAGTCACGTCTCACGTGGTGGTCTTCACGGACGCCTCGTTGACGGGTTGGGGAGGAACGTGCCTTTCCCACTCGGTCGGAGGCGAGTGGCCGACTCTCCCCACTCCACACATAAATGTGCTGGAGCTCATCACGGTGAGGAAAGTGCTTGTACACTTCTCTCACCTGGTGTGCGGCCGCCACGTTCTGATCCGAACGGACAGCGTGTCAGCGGCGGCATACATAAACAAACAAGGGGGAGTGCGCTCCGCTGCTCTCCACCGAGCAGCAGTCGAGCTCTGGCTGTGGGCTCATCAGAACCTGCTCAGCCTGAGAGCCCTGCATATCGCGGGTGCCCTGAACTTTGGGGCGGACCTCATGTCTCGCGGCGGTCCCCGCCGAGACGAGTGGCGGTTACATCCCGACATTGTCAGACTGATCTGGCAGAGGTTCGGGATGGCTCAGGTGGACCTTTTTGCGTCCAGGAGAACACCCACTGCAATCTGTGGTTCTCTCTCAGCCCTCGGGATCTTTCCCCGTTGGGGGTGGACGCGATGGCTCACACACCGTGGCCGCGGGAACTCTTATATGCGTTCCCGCCGCTTCAACTAATCCACCCTCTCCTAGAGCGGGTCAGGCAGGAGGGATTGTCCCTCATTCTAGTGGCCCCGGAGAACCGCTCAGCTCTGTGGTTCCCAGAGCTAGCGGCGCTCTCTTGCACGGAGCCGTGGCCGGTACCGATCAGACCAGACGCGCTGACGCAGGCTCATGGGACGGTGCACCACCCACCCTATGTGACGGGTCGGTTGTTGGTTTGGCTTCTGAGAGGTTGATTTTGCAAGGCAGAGGTCTGCCAGCGTCAGTTATCAACACTATTCAGAGTGCTCGCGCGCCTTCCACTTCCTCCCTTTACGCGGCGAAGTGGGGCGCTTTCTCTACGTGGTGTGACCTCAACCACGTTATCCCATCTCGCTGTGAGGTGGGAAGCGTGCTGGGGTTCCTTCAGTGTTTACTGGAGAAAGGTTTGGCTTTCTCCACCATCAAAGTCTATGCGGCAGCCGTTTCGGCTGGCCACGCAGGATATGACGGGAAACCGGTTTTCAGCCACCCACTGGTCAAGAGATTCTTGCGTGGGGTTAGACGTGTTAAACCTGTTTCTCGTGTGCTCACACCGCGCTGGGATCTTCCCACCGTGTTGCGGGGTTTATCCAAGGACCCTTTCGAGCCTCTGTCTCAAGCCCCTTTGGATGCCATTTCCTTTAAAACAGCGCTCTTATTGGCTTTGGTTTCTGCCAAACGTGCCGGCGAGTTAGCCGCGCTGTCTGTCAGCCCGAGCTGCTTGTTATTGAACGAGGACAGCTCCTTCGCGCTACTTAGACCCAATCCTGCGTTCCTCCCCAAGAACATTCTCAGTTCTTTTCGGTCGAGGGATATTGTGCTTAAGGCTTTTCACCCCCCCGCCTCATACTAGTGAAGCGGATGCGGAGTTACATCTCCTGTGCCCGGTTCGGGCATTGGCTATGTACGTGAAACGATCAGCTGAGTTTCGCTCCACACAACAGTTGTTTGTGTGTTATAGCGACGCTGCCAAGGGTCGCGCTCTTTCTAAGCAGCGTCTGTCCCGCTGGATATGTGAGGGTGTCTGCTTAGCCTACTCTCGGCAGGGCTTAGCGCCACCGCTGGGTGTTAGAGCTCACTCTGCACGAGGGATGGCCGCTTCATTGGCGCTATCCAGGGGCATTTCGGTGGAAGACATTTGCGCGGCTGCGTCATGGTCTTCCCCCGATCCTTTTATTCGTTTCTACATGTTAGACATGTCCAGGGGCTCGCTCGGCCACTCTGTGTTGGAGTCGGGCTCCCTCTCTACGAATTAGATATTGGTTTATCGTTCATCAGAGCCTGTTACGCTCGTGATGTCGCTCAGCTTCATTCTCTCTCCGCTGTCACCCGATGGTGTTCCAGCGTGGGTACTGAGCTCAGGAGTGACAGGTTATTATTACTCTGATTACGGTTCGTAACCGGCGTTTTATATATCCTGCCCTCTATTATTAAACATTGCACAACAGGTTTCCTCCTGTCGCCTCTTTGAGCGTAGGTAGGAAGGGCCTTGTTGCTCGTTGCTATTGGTAGCTTGATTTTCCTCCTAGCGCCGCCCCTATGGTAGCGGACGTAGGAGAAGCCTTGTTGCTCTGCATTCCCCCTTTTCGTGTTCATCGAATTACGGGTTGAGTCAGAGTTACAGACTCACTCTATTCTCTTTATCATCGCTTTGCGTGTTTTTAAGAGAATTCGGGGTTTCTTATTTAGCTGTTGTGTTTTGCACATCTTCGGCTTATTGAGTCTGATGTGCCCTGTGACTTACGTCCTTATTTTTTGTGACTTGGGTCCAGCAGGAGTACATTTATCGGGCTCCGCTCGCAGCTTCACCTTAGCCCATAAGGCGAAGCCTAGACGGCGTAGCCTACATGAAATAGAACGATAGTTATGTTATTATAACTCTAGTTCTATGATTGTAGGCGTAGCCGTCTAGTTTCCCACCTGCTGTACCCTCCAAATGCTGAAAGAATAGCTAGGAGGACGAACGCAGCTGTGCGCCGCGTTATATACACGGTGCCGTGGGAAGTGTGGGCTGTGCCCACGTTGATTGGTGCATTGCTGAAAATTTTCAGTGCACGCGAGTGCGCGCACGGGACAAGCCCATAAGGCGAAGCCTAGACGGCTACGCCTACAATCATAGAACTAGAGTTATAATAACATAACTATCGTTTCTTGCCCCAAAAAACATGGCAGAAAAAAGGAAGAAAACGTATTACTTTCACAACGATTGGGAGGAGGAATTCTTTTTTACGACTGTGAAAGAAACCTGCGTGTGTCTCATTTGCGGGGCAACTGTGGCGACGGCAAAGCGGCACAATGTGGAGAGACACTTCACTACGTGTCACAAAAGCTACCATGCTAACTACCCACCGGGAAGTGCACTACGAACAGAAAAATGCCCGTGAGCTAAAGGCAGCTTTGGGTAAGCAACAGTCTTTTTCACGAAGCCGGCGAAAAAGTCACAAAAAGCAACCGAAGCCTCGTTCAGAGCTACACATTTTCTGATCAAGAAGAAGAAGGCATTTTCAGACGGAGAAGTTTTCAAAGAAGCAATGATGATAATTGCTAACACTGTACTTAAAGACGAGAAAAATGGAACCGATCTAATCTCCACTCTCTCTGACGTCCAACTGGGTGCATCTACGATGGCTAGACGAGTGTCAGATATGTCTGGTAATTTGGCCGATCAGCTGGACCGGGATCTGGCAGAGTGCAGCTGGTTTAGCATCCAGTGCGACGAGTCCGTGGACAGCAGCAGTACAGCACAGCTGTTAGTTTTTATCCGGATGGTGTTTGAAAATTTCTCCACAAGAGAAGAACTGCTGACACTACTGCCATTAAAGACAACTACGAGGGGAGTTGACATTTATAACACGGTGAAGGAGTTTTTCGTGCAGAAAAAGGTACCATTGGAAAAGCTGGTAGCGGTGACTACAGACGGGGCTCCTGCTATGATCGGCCGACATACAGGTTTCATCGCTCACTGTAAAAGTGACCCAGACTTCTCAAAATTTCTGCATTATCACTGCATCATTCACCAGCAGGCGTTATGTGCAAAAGTGATCGGCTTTGGACACGTGATGACTCCCACTGTAAAAATCATAAACGACATCCGCTCCAAAGCAAAACAACACAGGATTTTCAAGGTGCTATTGGAAGAGATGTCAGCTGAATATGGTGACCTGCTGCTACACATAGAAATCCGATGGCTCAGCAGAGGACGAGTTTTACTTCGTTTTTTGTCACTTTTGGGTGAAATAAAAGAGTTCAAGCAGTCCAAAGGCGAAGACGTCTCACTACTAGAGGACACAGAGTGGACACTTGACCTTGCATTTTTGACGGACATTACTGGGAAACTAAACGACTTGAACTGCCAGCTGCAAGGCAAAGGTAAGACTGTTGTTGATATGATAAGTGCTTTAAATGCATTTAAAGCCAAGATGAGCATTTTCTCTGTGGATTTACAGAGAAAAAAGGTGCTGCACTTTCCCTCAGTGCAGTCGGTGCTGAAAGACAATGCTTCTGCATCTGAGACATTTGACAAAGTTGCAGAAAAGTACTGTGAAGTCATAAACAGACTTGGGCAAGAGTTTGAGAATAGGTTTTGTGACCTTCGTCAGCTTGAGCCATGTGTGTCGTTCATTTCCAATCCTTTCATCAATGTGGACACAACATGGTTTGCTGAGCAACTAAGTGCAACGTTCAACTTGGATGCTGGACAGGTGGAGATTGAAATCATAACATTGCAAAATGACCTCCACCTCAAAGCCTACCAGGCTGCACCAAACTTTTGGTCCCTTGTTGACACAGAGAAGTACAGTGGAGTACGCACAGCAGCTATGAAGGTTGCTAGCCTGTTTGGTTCAACTTATCTCTGTGAATCAGCGTTTTCTGACATGAACTTCATCAAGAACAAACACAGAACACGCCTCACTGATGCACATCTGAAAGACTCACTCACAGTTGCAGTGTCAAGTTACACACCAGATTACAATACACTGGTGAAAAGCATGCAATGCCAGTCTTCCCACTAAAAAAGAAACAGATACCAGATGTTGTCAGTAACAAGGCAGTGCCATGGCTAAGTTGAATTAAAATAATGAAGAATTGTGTTCAATTTAAAAACGTGTTTAAAAATATGCTACAGATTTGTTCATTAGTTCAAAATGTGACAAGATTTTTAAAATAATATGTAAGTTGATTTTTCTAACATTACATAATTGATAACTTTTTGAAACAACATAGTTCATGATTTGTGAAAAGGGTTTGTCAGTGGCTAGTGAAAATGGGAAATGTTTCCTATGAAATGTAGTGATGTAAGTGATCATCTAAAAATTTAACAATTACTGAGATGAAAGTGCTGAATATTGATATCAGTTTCCCTCCTTATTGTCATTGTTGCTAATTATTGTGAGAAATCATTTACGTGATTAGTGTCTTCACATAGATTATTATTAGTAAGTATTATTAATAATGTATAACTAAAGGCAAACTGAGCAAATTTGTTATTTCAGTAGAGCATATCAAACTGGTAGCCCTTCGTATGACTCAGTACCCATGAAGTAGCTCTCAGTTTCAAAAAGGTTGGTGACCCCTGACCTAGGCTAATTGTAGGAGCCAATTCCCTTTGTTTTTATTTAGGTGTAATTTGTAGTATTGTGTGTGTATGTGTTTGTCAAGTTTAATTGCTGTTTGTGCCGTGTGCTCCCCCTACAGGGCAAGTTGTCCTTAAAAGGAAAGGACCGGAGGCCTAGAGGGGGTTTTGGCTGAAAAAGCACACTGTCTTTATACCTTGCTAGTCTTGCCGTTTTTTGTTTTCCCTTTGTATAACACTAATCCCTACTTTGGTTACTTGGATAAGTCAGTTAAAGATTCAATCGTTAATAAATGAAGATATTTTATTGAAATTGTATCTGGACATTCATTCTTTCACAAGACAACAAGCATCTACTATTGCACATACCCAGCCAACCCAAGAGTGAGCGACACGAAAGGACAATGGACGTCGTAGTCACTACACTAATGAAAACTTTGTTTTGCCATGACTCGCATGAGAGACGCTGTGGAAGTTTCACACACAACAATGTCTCCTCAAAATGCCAAATTTCACGATTGACTAAACAATGACCAAAAAACATTACTACGAACATAATAACTAGTACTCCAATGCTTCGAAATAGCTGCACTATCTCAAATCCAGGAGTCAAACTGATGTCAAAGGGACTTTTCATCTCTGTGTCATCGACCCTGAACCCTGAAACATAAACCAGACCACAGAACAAGAATAGCATTCTCTTTGAAAAATGTTTAGGAAATCAAATTAAAAAGTCTAAATATAAAACCCGTGCTGAATTTGATTCTGGCAATATTTCTGCATCCAATAACCTGCATACTTGGTTTTGCAACTGTGCAAAATCTGTGTCTCTCATCTGGCCCCAAGCTATAAAATCCATAATAGTTTAGGAATGCACCAACACCCTTTTCCCAGTACAGATAGGCCCATCACTCCCAGTCTCTCTATAACCATGAATCATGGCCAGTACATGGTGCTGGAGCTGAGTCATCATAGTTACTACAGTAAGAGCAAGAAAGAGTTAGGAGACATTAGTATTAACACACAGCATGCTTTTAAATGTAATGGTTTTTAAGGGTATTAATGTATATTTTTAACCATGGATGTTTTTCTTATATTTTACTCTTGCTTGTCATGACTTTAAGTGTCTTTGACTATCGTAAAAAAGCACTTTAATAAACATTTTCATTTATTATTATTAAATAAATTCAATACACTTTGAGTTGGTTTATCTGTCACGCATACTTCGTTTTAACGTCTGCTATATCTGACAGGATTATTTGGTGCAGGAGTATTGCATCAAGGACATATCCAGGCTCCGTGATTGATATTCTGGAACATCCTTCAAAGATTACGAAGCAACATTAAGAAACAAATGTTCGTATATGTATGCTGTGGACAGAGACGCTCCACACCACACCCACTTCCTGAATACTAAGAAGAACGAAAACAGCTTCAGCTCCGAAACCACCCTCCCCATTCAAGCACCACCACCCCAGCACCACCACCCCACACCCACCATGCAGCATGGCCTGGTACATACCGCCTGGCTGCAGCTTGTGGGCACTAGATGAACAGAGCATTGCAGCGTCTCATACCCACGTTGGTCAAAGGGTAAGAAAAGTTGAATGATATAATAACCGGTGACATAATACTACACTATGGTGTATTCTTTTGTTTTAACCTCATATGGGGATGGATATGAGGGCTGCATCGCAACATGGACTATCTAGGGTCATTAAGTAGCCGCTTTCATCTGCATCATCCCACTGGTTTTAGATACAGGTCATTAAGGAGCAGGTCGGGGTTGGGGCATCTTTCTCATGGAGGCCTACTGGTAGACTGCAGACATTGGGGGGTTCCAACCCAGTACCATTCAACTGAAAGCTAAACACTTACCACCATAGTATCCTTTTTATTTGTTATCAGAAAAGGAATGAACATGAGTAAAGAGGGGGGGGGGGGGGGGGGGGGGGTTGGTCCAATCCCGGTGGTCCTGGACCCATGGAATGCTGCTGACCCTCCTGGGTCAAGGTCTGACAATCTGCAACTCTCACTAGATAATACTAGAAGTGTGTGTGTGCGAGCGTGTGCCCATGGTGTGTGTGCGGGGATAAGGCCAGCTCCATGGGTAGTAAAGATAAATGTCACCTAGGCAGTAATTAACCCTCACCCACCTTCCCTCACCCCAGCCCTTCTCACCCAAGCACCCTGCTACTTCCTCAAGTAAATATCAGCAAAACTGTGCAAAGACAGACATGTCCTCAACCTGTGTGTATGTGTACACTGTGTGTGTGTGTGTGTGTGTGTGTGTGTGTGTGTGTGTGTGTGTGTGTGTGTGTGTGTGTGTGTGTGTGTGTGTGTGTGTGTGTGTGTGTGTGTGTGTTCACCAGAGTAATGTGACCAACGCTGCTGGAGGCCATCAAAGCTTTCAACAATGGGCTCAGGAAAATATTGAGTTACATCAACCGATTCACCTGATGTGCGGCTGAAACTCAATCCATGATGTCACATGGTTCGCATGCCGGCATTTTAGTATATGATAAACTATAGCTGTATCAACTGTATTGAATATATTCAACACAGAGCTATCGAACTGACCATCCCAGTTTGTTGAGGAATTACTTCATTCAGCCTTGGTTCCAAAAGTCTCAATGATTATATGACAGAGGTTAAGGTTACAGAACAAAAAATATATAACACCCCCCACTCCCCGTGGCCATACATTTGACTACAAATATGTTTAGAAGTAGGACAAACCTATTAAAAACAACAAGCTAGTTCCAATTGTCAGCCATCGTGAATGCTATATTATTTTATTATTATAAGACAAATCATTAGCCACGCTACCTGTGTATACTGTGGATGCAGGACTGCATGCCAAGATCTGACTTTATCAGCTAAAGTAAGTGACAGCTAATGAGCTTAAATCTGGGGTCAGGGGTTCATGTGAATTAGCTTCTAGCGTTGCAGTTTAGCGCCCTGATAATCTTGAAGCCCTGCACATTCACAACCCTGCGTGAATCCTGAAATGTTTTAAAACCAACAGGTGCCATTGCTCTATAAATGGACCCCACCCCTGACATGCATATTTGCTTAGCTCATTTTGACAGTTGGGTTACAGTGCAATAGAATGTCTCCAAAATGTCCGTTTGTTGACCAAGAGGTGGATGGCCCTCAGGACAGTGAACTCTGCAGCCACATATAGCTTACCAAACGCCCTGTTTAATGGCTTCAATTGGAGGAATGGTCAACCAAAATAGTCAACCAAATTGGATAGTGCAACTGCCATTACACAAAGGGCCATTATAAACACACATTAAGGACATTTATTGAAAGCAAAACATACCACAGCCAATTTCACACAGGTGACTGACTCAATCCCCTTCCTTCTAGAAGCCCAGCAATGCCGTGGTAACACGCATTTAGCAGCCCCATCCTCCCAATGTAATGTCCTGCTGTTCCACAGACATTTTTCCTGACATGACGATTATTTAATCTGGGAGAGACAAGAGAGAGAGACAGAGACAATGACACACACACCCCTGTCCACATGAACTGTATGTGGTGGCACAGGTCGTGTGTGTGTGCGTGTGCGTGTGTGCGTGCGTCCGTAGCTTCATGTAACGACAGGTTTCTTTTAGCCTGTTCCTGAGAAAACGGGCCTAAATGAATAATTCGCTGTGAAGTTGTTCAGCACAGGAACGGGAACAAGGTCATAAAAAACTAAATGAGATTGTGAAAAACAGCCCAGATCCTAATCATAGCCATACCTGTCAACCCGCCACCCCAACCACTGTCTATATACCCATTACATTTAGACGTGGGTACAATGAATTACAGTATACAGTGAATCCTAAAATCACGACTTAACCATTTGCTTTAAAATACCACTTTATTTTTGACTGATGTTTCACCTCATTAAGTACGAGTAAGCCTCCTCCCATTGATGGTACTTGCTTGACATTTTATTGTTTTAAAGGAAGGTAAAAAAAATATGGGAGAGTTACAGAAAGATATTTAAACGGGAGGACAGTGGGAGAGAAGGGTAAAATACGGGAGAATCCTGGGGAAACGGGGGGGTTGGCAGGAATGATCAGAGCTCCCAGCAGATGAGATAGAGGAGGAGTGACAGCAGGAATGAGCCTGAAGTCAAGTCAGACTGGATTTACAAGAGAGTGTGGCCAAAATATGTGTGTGTGCGTGCGTGCGTGCGTGCGTGCGTGTGTGCAATCTGCAACAATCCCCAGGTGAAAAATACTTAAGCAGACAGCTGGGCACCAAAGATGTGACTGCGCTGCACGCACTCCTACGCCTTGTAGACGGAAAACTGATGACAAGAGTAAATGTACGTGTAGGAGACAAAGGTCAGCTCGAGTGCAGGCCTTGAAAACTCAGGCGATAAGACAAATGACGCATGCCAAAAAACTTCATCAAGTCTAACACCTGTGGAAAACCCACGATCGAAGCAGAAACAGAAAACCACAAGCGACGCTTATCGGCATCGCACCTGGAAGTGAAGGCTTGCTCTCAACTTGGGCATGACGAACCGGTACACCAGATACTCTGAGAAGAAGAACCGTCCCACCTGAAGGGCGGGAACTCAACACTTAAAAACCCCAACTGGACACTGACATGTGTGTGTTAGCCCTGCGGCGCTCGAGCGAGTGTCGTTGTCTCTTCTTACGTGTTGAGAGCTCAGTACTGAGTAGCTGATATACCTGTAATATCGTTCTTGTAATATTCTATTGATAGAGCTTGTTTTATACTTATTAAAATAACGGGAATCGTCAACTCAATTCAAGTGTTGACCTCAATTTTTACTTAGGAGGGTTCCATATAAATTATAAACCAACTCGATCATTTTACTTAGACAACAATTGGGGGCTCGTCCGGGATTCGGTCCCAAGGGACGAACCGAGTTGGACCACGGAACCTCCATCCACCTCCTAGACGATCGGAAGGACCACAACACCGACGCGTCTCTTCAGTGGGCCCCATCTGATATAGGTAAGCAGTAACCTTGTCTTTAGGAAAATGGACTAAAACTGCGTAGGACAATCCCTTATTATAGACGGGATTTAAATTAGATCAATAGGACATAGTCTTGTAGGAAGAGACGCGGGTGAGTGACGGCCTTTCTGTCGACTTTCGTGAGGTATTCATGTTATATTGAAAGAACGATATTACATTGCTTTGATTGTGTTGTATGCCTTGTGTAGTTCATGTCGTAAACCCGCGTCAGTGACGGTTAGGGGATAACATGTAATTATTAAAGACAAGAATACCGGACGAGAGTATTCGAATACAAGACAAGTCAAAAGCCGGGCGGGAGGCAGCCCCGTCAATACATGTAACAATTGGATTACAATACTTCGAGTATTCCCGGAAATTAAAGCCTGGCGGGAGGCAGCCCCGTAAATACATGTAATTATTTAAGGCTACCGGACGAGAGTAGGCCTGTAATGTGTACTTGTTCAAGACAAGGATACCGGACGAGAGTATTCCTTTAATGCGTAATAGTTTAAGTTAAGGCTACCGGACGAGAGTAGTCCTTTTTGGAATGTGTAATTGTTCAAGTCAAGGATACCGGACGAGAGTATTCCTTTAATGTGTAATTGTTTATGTCAAGGATACCGGACGAGAGTATTCCTTTAATGTGTAACTGCTTAAGCAAGAATACCGGACGAGAGTATTCGTAAAAAAATAATAAAGGCCTGACGGAGACAACAACTATTAACACCAACGATGCCGGACCGCGAGAATATTCTAAAAGAAAAAAATAATAATAAAATAGATATATTTATAATAATAATAAATAATAATATCATAAGAAAAGTATTGAAGAGAAATAAATAGATAAAGAATAAAATAGATACATTTATAATAATAAATGTAAACGCCATGGCAAACCTAAAAGACACTGCGGACGCGCAGTTAACCCGGGTCAAAGAATACATCCATAACAGACTAATGCGATCAGAGACCCGTATAACCAAAAAAGAACAAGAAAAATGGGTGCAGCGCATCCCCAAATATTGTAAAATATGGTACCAGAAGGGCTTGTTCCCTGTTAAAGGCCCTTATAACAGAGATGACTTACAAAAAAGGTGACTGGGTGAAAGTAGAGACAGCCCGTCTGCAAGCAATAAAAGCAGCCGCCGGTCACCTCCGGCCTGATAAAAAGAACGATGAAATGCTCGAAAGAATCGATAGATGGGAAGTTATTCGCACCGCCCTGACACAGACACTACCCCCCGAAGGGACGACTTCCCCAGGACCAGTGACACTGATACAACCGACATAAACAGGAACCACGACCGACCGCTCAGACTAAAGCGGCTGAGGGCCTCCGACCACCCCCATACGCGCCACCGACAGAACCAATATTTCCCACTTTAGAAGAGACCCCGACGGAACGACAACAACGAAACAATAATAAAAAAGACTCAAGCAAAACAGAAAAAACAGAACATGCACTAGGTATCCAACACCGCTTTGGAGCGGTTTACCACCCCCAAAGTCAGGGACTGGTAGAGAGGGCCAATAGGACCCTGAAAGAAGCCATGGGTAAGATAATGACCCACGTCAACACCCCCTCCTCCACCACACAAGCCAAGGACTTCCTACTCGCAACTCTCGACTCCCAGAAACAGATGCCGTGGCTATCGGCATTGCCTTTGGCCCTTCTGGCGGCAAGGGGCAACCCACAGTCACGCACAGGACTGTCACCGTACGAACTGATTACTGGGCGACCCATGCCGGGTCCATACACCCCAGCTGAACCACTCACTGACCAATTAGAGGAACAATTGTCTCGTTACTGTACTGCACTAACTCTAGCATCTCGAGCCCTACACTCACAGGTCACCGCCGTTACAACCCCAGCAGAACCGGACACCCCACTGCAGCCAGGAGACTGGGTGTGGGAAAAGCAACATCGTCGAAAGTTTCCCGAGCCACGGTGGGGAGGACCTTTCTGGGTACTACTGGCCACCCTGTACTCAGTGGCCATCCAAGGGACCAAGGGGCGTAAGTGGCTACACCTCTCACTCACCAGGAGAGCAACACCCCCAGCTGCCCAGAACCCAGCTGCGGGACCCCACAACTCAACAGCCTAAAGGTTCCATGGCACCAACTGATCCCAACCCAGGCGGCCGGATGCGGTGCCAAGTGATCACCGAACTCTCATTCTGTACAGTAATGTTGTTGACTTTAATGTTTCTTTTCCATCCCCTGAATTCTCCAACATCCTCGGAGGTGGAGAAAAGAGAGATGTGCCGCCTCCGTATACCATGCCACTCTTAGGTACTGAATATGAACTCCAGGGCGTAGGCGAGATCTAGGGGTCATTTGATGTGCTGTTTTTAATACTCTTTACTACAACACAATGTAACCCCGTCAAGGCTTTATCGATGTGGGAAGGGAGGCGCAGAATAAAACGGGACCTTCCCCGGAACATTTTCCGGGCCCCATGAGTTCTCTCTCCCCGTCCCGGTGATGTTTTCTTTTTCTATGCAGTACCATTACTATGTTTTGCTTTTGGCTTAATTGTAACTGCTTGTGCCGTAGAGGTGGATGAATGTGCTCGGCTATCCGAGTGGGTAGAGGTTTCCCCTCTCCTTAAGAGAGGTTTTCCCTATCCCCGCCCTAGGCAATTAACTTGGTTGAGATTCCCTTCATTTTGCAAGTTTCCCGTCCTTTTTTTAGAGCTCTTGTGAGCTCTAGAGAGGGATTGTAGACTCCCCTGCATAGCACAGTGGAGAGGCAGGCTTTCCAGTAAAAACAGAAAGAAATGCAGAGCAAGAAAATAATACGGCCCCCACAAGAGTTTTCTCTAAAAAAGAAAAGTATCTTGGTTACAAGGTTGGTTAAGTCCGAAATAGAAGGAACATCTTGTGGTCTTCCCTTCAGTATTCCTTCAACGTGTGGCTAAGCAAATAAGGCACAAAGCAGGCATGGAAAGCTCCTCTCCGTCTTCTTTCTTCAGCTCTTTCCTGCACCTTTTTCCACAGAAAAGCACGAGGAATTCTTTCAATGATTTTTTTTTCCTTTTACAGTTTCCCAAACTACAGTACAAAATGTTCCTCTGTTTTTCAGTCCCTTTCCTAAGCACTACATAGCACACTATTCACTCCAGACCTCCTTAGGAGTAAAACGTACAACACAAAAAAAGAATGAAGAAAAGTTTCTTGGTGCGCTACTTCCTCCTTACTTCAGGCAACGTAGTACCACGAGCCGCGAGTTTCCCTCCCAAACTCTTAAGCATGCGTGCAGGCTGCTCACACATTGAGCAGAGCACAGGAACCAGCCGCGGTCGGGTGGCTGTGTAAATGTTGTAGCAAATTTTGATGACTTGTGGCTGGATCGATAAAGGCTAAGACAAATGGATATCCGTAGTTGATTTATTTCATATGCTGCAGCACATAAAAGACACCGTTTCAAAGGCAACTCCACACAAAGCAGAGTTCTCGAGAAAGTGCGCCCCGAAGGAAGGAGAGAAGCCTTTTTTATAAAGTTGGGCAAGCAACATCTCAGAAATGACACTAGATGGCGCCATTTGACTGTCTATAACAGATTTGATGCCCAATTAAAGCCGGACACCTGGTTTGGGGAGAGAGCATACAGTCAAGGCCAAGCACAGATACATTGTTTTGGAAGAAGGAGCTTGCTCAGGAGTTTCTCATATGGGAACAGAGCACCATGCAGGAATACAGGAGAAACAGAGAGTTGTGGGGAGGTAGATAGTTGAAAAAGACAGATAGGCCACTATATTGTGAAAAAAACAAAACTAATTCGTTTTAGCAAGCTGACCTCAGAATGGGCCTTGAGTCATTTTTTTCCACCACAGTATATATATATAGTTTGTACATGTATGCATGAGTACATGTCTATGTATATATAGTATGTACATGTATGCATGAGTACATGTCTATGTATATATAGCATGTACGTGTATGTATGAGTACATGTCTATGTATATATAGTATGTATGTGTATGTATGAGTCCATGTCTATGTATGTATGAGTACATGTCTATGTATATAGTATGTACGTGTATGTATGAGTACATGTCTATGTATATATAGTATGTATGAGTACATGTCTATGTATATATAGTATGTACGTGTATGTATGAGTACATGTCTATGTATATATATAGTATGTAGGTGTATGTATGAGTACATGTCTATGTATATATATAGTATGTAGGTGTATGTATGAGTACATGTCTATGTATATATAGTATGTACGTGTATGTATGAGTACATGTCTATGTATATATAGTATGTACGTGTATGTATGAGTACATGTCTATGTATATATATATAGTATGTAGGTGTATGTATGAGTACATGTCTATGTATATATAGTATGTAGTGTATGTATGAGTACATGTCTATGTATATATAGTATGTAGGTGTATGTATGAGTACATGTCTATGTATATATAGTATGTACGTGTATGTATGAGTACATGTCTATGTATATATAGTATGTACGTGTATGTATGAGTACATGTCTATGTATATATAGTATGTACGTGTATGTATGAGTACATGTCTATGTATATATAGTATGTATGAGTACATGTCTATGTATATATAGTATGTACGTGTATGTATGAGTACATGTCTATGTATATATATAGTATGTACCTGTATGTATGAGTACATGTCTATGTATATATATAGTATGTAGTGTATGTATGAGTACATGTCTATGTATATATAGTATGTACGTGTATGTATGAGTACATGTCTATGTATATATAGTATGTACGTGTATGTATGAGTACATGTCTATGTATATATAGTATGTATGTATGTATGAGTACATGTCTATGTATATATAGTATGTACGTGTATGTATGAGTACATGTCTATGTATATAATGGTATGTACCTGTATGTATGAGTACATGTCTATGTATATATGGTATGTACCTGTATGTATGAGTACATGTCTATGTATATATAGTATGTACATGTATGTATGAGTACATGTCTATGTATATATAGTATGTCTGAGTACATGTCTATGTATATATATAGTATGTATGTGTATGTATGAGTACATGTCTATGTATATATAGTATGAACCAGTTCTATGGCTCCAACAGTTAATTTCCAGCCTGTATGTGAGCTCAGCTTGTTCAGTCTGTTGTTCACACAGGTGTCCCTTTGAAGGTTGAGTGCAATGTATGTGTATTGGGAAATCTAAAAGTTTAATATATTGAAAGCTATTTCAAGTATTGCTTAGATATTTCATATGAGTAATAAGCTCATCATGCTGAACATTTTTGATAACAATATGTGAATGTATTGTAAATATTTAGGGAGTAAATGTCACTGTTTCTCACACACATGGGATTTGCTATTAAGTTGAACTATAATTATCTTTAAAACAATATGCACTACCATTTATAAAGCTATAGCCCACTCTAGTACCTATTATACAATATGATTTTGTCTTTCTATGTTATTTTGTAGAGTAGTTGGCATGTAAAAAAGGACAGGAATAAGAAGTATGCAAGAGAACAGTACTAGTGAGGATGATGACGATGAATAATGGTTCAGCAGCTAATCATGTCTTGTTCTCCCGTCAGATGCCTGTGAACTCACACTGGACCCAAACACAGCCCACAGAGGACTCTCTCTGTCTGAGGACAACAGAAAGGTGACGCGGGATGGAGAGGAGCAGTCGTATCCTGATCACCCAGAGAGATTTGACTCCCATCCCCAGGTGTTGTGTAGAGAGGGTCTGACTGGCCGCTGTTACTGGGAGGTAGAGTGGGAAGGACCTGCTCTTATAGGAGTGACATACAGAGGAATCACAAGGAGAGGAGTGGGTGCTGACAGCAGGCTTGGATGGAACAACAAGTCCTGGAGTCTTTATTGTTATGATGGTGGTTACTATGCCTGGTACAACGGTAGTAGAACAGACATACGTCTCCCCCCCGCTGGCTCTAACAGAGTAGGAGTGTATCTGGACCGGCCTGCTGGCACTCTGTCCTTCTACAGAGTGTCCCCAGATGTAGGAGGGTCCTCAGACACACTGACACACATCCACACCTTCCAGTCCACCTTCACCCAGGAGGACCTCCACCCTGCGTTTGGGTTCTGGAGGGTTAGTGCCTCAGTGTCTCTGTGTCGGTTGTACAAAAAGAAAACACGGAATCGCTCAGGCGGGCGGGGCAGCATACACACTCACACACACACAGACACACACACAGTACACACAAGCACATAGTACACACACACACACACATAGTACACACACATAAACACACGAAGAAGTTATATTTACTATTTCATTTATTTCAATAACCTTTAGATTTTTTTTTTGTAACATACTTTTTGCTTTTACTCAAGTCTGTTTGTGAATAAAAAATGGAGGCAAGAGAGATTTATTGTTGCTGTATTTTTCTTCATGTTATTTTGTAAAGATTTAATGTGTTATTGTGTGTTGTTTTATTTGAAGGGATACATGCTATTTTATGTGTTGTTAATGTCTATTAGACAAGCATATACAATGTAATGTGTATATTTACGTTGATCTTGCTCTGCTTATTACAACAATAAATCATTTGGTATGAAGTAACTCAGTACTTGAGTAGTCTTTTCACTAGATACTTTCTTACTCTTCCTCAAGTCATTATCTGATGACTACTTTTACTTCTACTTGAGTTATTATTACTTTAAATATATACTTGTTATATATAAAAGTAGGCTGTTATAAATACGAGGTTATTGACAGTGCTCATTATTCTATATAATTATATTACCTACAATTCTTATCATTACCAATATAAACACTTATCTTGTTCCGTCTTAGTATGTCTTCTATGATCTTAAACTTAGTAACCTATGCTCTTTAGTCAACGTTACTAGAATAATCACATAATGCAGAAAGAAACCCGTTCCACGCTGCTCTGAACTCCGGTCCGGTTCTTTCCGGGATGTCTACGGGCCCTTTCGGAGGCCCCGTGACGTCACAACGTCAGCTCCATCTGGGGAGTGGTTATTGTTGGGGTCCGAGAAGGTTCATGAAGCTTCTCGGACACTTGTAGGATAAGGCTTTTCGCCGTTGGCTTTTTGCCGTCCAAATCTTCTCTATATGTTGACCAATCGCATCTTCCCCCTTCCATTTCTTCTCAATATGTTGACCAATCTGTTGGGTTTGTCATCTTCAGGACAGGAATACCGGTTTACTTAACGGAGGAATAAACACACATATTCATCGTTGGTGTTTCAACCAGAACGGGGGAGGAATTACCTTTCTTTATTTCACACATGCGCAGTTGTACATCGCTCATAAGGCATGACTGTACCAGTGTAAGAACACAACACAATAACATCAGTCTATATGCCAACACCCCCACTTGCTCTTATACTGTACAAGTCGTATTCAACCTAACTTTATCAACATATTGAGCTTATACTTACACATCTTACAAATGTCAGTTTTATATTCCAAACATATAACCCAAGAATTTTTCATTTTTGAACTTCGTTACAGGTTTAGTCAAAACATCTGCAACCATGTCTGCCGTTGGACAATATATTCAATACTTATTTTACCATCACTGAGTGCAGATCGAATGAAATGATATCTGATGTCATGTTTCCATCTCTGACATACCAAACCTTTCCAGTAAATTGGTTATGTACCGTATTTTCCGCACTATAAAGCGCACTTAAAAACCTTTAATTTTCTCCTTATAATCTGGAGCGCCTTATCTGTGGA
>JACYXH010000276.1:93915-144320 GCA_026745465.1 Lota lota | reverse complement strand
CCTTCTTGGTGCTTTCGTTTTATGAAAAGACGTAATCTCTCCATCCGCACACGAACTCCATCTAGTGGATGCATAACGCAAACCCAGTCAAACGTTTGACTGCAGTATCTTCTATTCTTTGCGCCTTATAATCCGGTGCGCCCTATATATGAAAACAGTTCTAAAATAGGCCATTCATTGAAGGTGCGCTTTATAATCCGGTGCGCCTTATAGTCCGGAAAATACGGTACCTTGTTTGGTTCATCTTTACTTTCCCTTCACTTTGACACGTTGGGGTTTCAACCAGAACGGGGGAGGAATTACCTTTCTTTATTTCACACATGCACAGTTGTACATCGCTCATACGGCATGACTGTACCAGTTTAAGAACACAACACAATAACATATCAGTCTATATGCCAACACAATCGCATCTTCCCCGTTCCATTTTTGTCCATTTCTTACCCGCCGCTAAGCTAATCACAAACAGGCGATGGACAGGTGATTGAAGGCATCGTTTTTATCTGTTCTGGGTGTCACCCCACAGGGTTCTGTACAGCAGTCGGTAAGTCTATTTCAGAAATAGCAAAACATAACATTTATATTTATTTCTTATTTGTCCAGAATCAATCATATATTTGTGTTCTTTTTCAGGCAGTGGATGTAAACAACATCCCGGGCCTGGACAGGGTGGACCGCCTGGCCGAGTATCTGGTTGGGCTGAGGAACCAGACCAGCCTGGCCCTCAGCGACCAGGACGTCAGCAGCATCGTCTGCATGTGGAAGGACCTGCTTCCCTATGACCAACAGAAGGTGGTGTTTGCTGCACGGCACCAGGACAGGCTGCTCACTGGGCGCTTCAGGTCGCCCAAGAAGAAGGCTGAGCTCACGCCTGGTGTGGAGAGTGTGAGGAGGTGCACCATAACTTCCAGTGCATCTCCTGCACAATGGCCAGATTGCTGCCGCCTTGTAGAGTCCATCTTTGTCAGGCTCTGCAACATTCATAAGTCTCCTATGAAGAAGGGGAAGGGCCACCTGACAAGATGGACTCTGATCCTGCAGGACTACCGCAGGGTAAGGCAGCTGATCCTTATTTTTTAACTGAACGTTCTGAACGTAACTGAATTCCTCTCTCTCCCTTCCCTTTTTCCTTTTTTCCTCTCTTTTTCTTCTTCCCCCTTTTTTCCGCTTTCTTTCCCCCCCCCCCCCCCCCCCCCCTTAAAAGACTATTGTTCCCCAGCACAAGATGGACTCTGATCCTGCAGGACTACCGCAGGGTAAGGCAGCTGATCCTTATTTTTTAACTGAACGTTCTGAACGTAACTGAATTCCTCTCTCTCCCTTCCCTTTTTTCCCCCCCCCCCCCCCCCCAACCCCTTAAAAGACTATTGTTCCCCAGCACTAGGAATTGTCTAGGAACACTGAGAAAAAAACAAGCACTGGGAATAACGCTGGAGTGAGTAACTAACGAACTATTACAATCTGGCACAGGTAAGCGGTACTCGTGTGTATTTATGCATGGGGACTGAGGAAGCTGATACATTTCAAAATAAAATAGGAAGTGAAATAAACAGACAGAAACACAGAATAAAAGCAGGAACATGACAGTGTCAGCACCTGGATGGATAGTTCTGTAGTAACTCTAGCAGAGGGGAATGTATGGCCGCTGAGAGACACACGGTGTGCAGTCCTGGTCAATACATCGGTCAAAGAGGTTGGTGTCAAAACCCATCTACTGTAATCAATTCAGCCCAGAACAATTCTCTAGGCGGTGGCGGTAGAGTTGGCTGAGGTAGAGGAAGTGGCTGAGGTAGAGGAAGTGGCTGAGGTAGAGGCGTCTGCTTAGGTAGAGGCGTCTGCTTAGGTAGAGGCGGTGGCTGAGGTAGAGGAGGTGGCTGAGGTAGAGGCGGTGGCTGAGGTAGAGGTGGTGGCTGAGGTAGAGGCGGCTGAGGCGGTGGCGGACAATGCATCAAAGAAGGCCGGCACCAGGGGCCCTCGGCGAGTCACATCCTGACCAGAGGTGTCCTTGTGGTGATGGATGGCGAGAGGCTGGTCAGACTGCGTTGGCCCTATAAACAGGGCATCGGCTGTAACCTGTAACCTCGGCGCGATAAGCTCCGCGCCGGCCACCGGCACAGCGACGCACACGGTGTCCGCCATCATGGCAGAGCTCCTCTCGTTGTGCCTGATGGAATAAATGCAGTGATATTGATCATCTTCAGCATCTTCTGGCCAATATTAATGTTCTAACAATCACCGCATGACATGCTGAAACACACAAGTCTTACCACAGCAGGAGGATGCGCTGGTTCACCTCGAACAGCTGGATGGGGGCGGCTGCCATGAGGGAGCTACTGTTGTAAACATTGTCGCGTATGCGACAGTAGTTCCTCCTGATAACCCCCCAGTGGTTCACCCTGACCCCGGCGATGGTGCGGCCCTCATAGTGGGTACGGCACAGCTCCAAAGAAAATGGCTTCCACCATCCTGCTGGCTTTTGGAGTCTGTGCCACACCGGAGCCCTGCCCAATGAAGAAACTGCACACAGAGAGAGGGAGAGAGAGAAATCCTGTGCTATACAGACTGCATTTACATCACAAACTATTTATTTGAGTTTTAAATGCACATGCTATGCTAACCGTGTCACGCTGTTCACGAAGGGCATAAGGGTGTTGCGTGAACGCCTCGCCCTGAAGCGGCCGGGAACCAGCCTGTTCTGGTGGCGTGGTTGGAAGGAAACAGCCGCCTTGTCCCTATCCGACAGCCTCTGCCAGAGGGCGGTTATCTCCCTCACCTGTCTCTGGGTGATGAAGGCAGCTCCACCAGGGCATGGGCCAGACGGACGACGTGCTGGTAGCCGCTGAAACCGTCAGGGCCGCATACCTCCTGCGACAACCAAGTTAAATGTTTTCAATACACACGGACGCTCCTCACAAACATCGTTATAAACGACAACAGACTTGAGTGCTTACGTCCTCTTCCATGTCCTCCGGGGCGGCGGCGGCGGCAGGCGGAGAGAGAGAACTGGCCGCACGGAGAAGACAAACTGCATATCCTCCAGCTCCTCTGTGAACCCCTCGTCCTGCTCCTCCTCGACCTCTTCCATGCCGTCTGGAACGTCGGGATCCTCGCCGGGGTCATCCGGCAGCACGTCGCCCGTCTGGGAGTAGAGGTACTCCACCCCGATCAGCTCCCCTGAACACAGTGGACAGAAACAGAGGGGATGACTTCATTTGGCCTGTGGAAGCCGGCGGTTGCCAACGCGCTAAATGAGCTGACAGCTTACCTGTGTACTGGCCGGGCTGGGTGTAGTTCTGCACCAGCGTCCGACCCAGGAGCTCTTGGGTGAGCAGGTTGAAGCCGTGCTGCAGCCGGGCATCGTAGCAGCGCAGTCCTGCCCCGGTTCTCGTTCCACATGACCAGACCCTCCAGCGCCTGGAAATGGAGGGCACTGGCGGACGTGCCTGTGACAGGGAAGTGAGGGGGAGAAAATGAGTTCAAGACAGACGCAAGCACGCACGCACACACACACACCTCAAGTCGAACACACTCGGACGTATGCGTTTCATGCTCACCTGGAATGAAGCGGCACAGGTGGAGGTGAAACGACTCCAGGGATGTCGAGCCTCTGGCGCAGCAAAAGACGGAGAGCCACACGTCCAGCCGAACCATCAGCCGGTCCCACTAGCCAAACATGGAGGCGGCCTGAAGACAAAATGGAATACATCTTGTAACATCTTGTATCAGTTGTAACTCTGTCATGGCTGATATACAAAACAGGGACGTTTGCACAGATGAAGACTCACGCTGAGACTCTGCCGCCTCGGCGATGAGCTCAGCGGTGAGCTCAGCGGCGGTGATGAGCTCAGCTCAGCTCGGCGATGAGCTCAGCGGCAGTGATGAGCTCGGTGTCCGAGGGCTCTGCGGAGGCGGCCACGAAAATGGATTCAATTAAATAGGTAGCTACAGGTAGAGTATACATATAACCCTAACCCTAACCCTACAGTATACAGCTACAGGTAGCTACAGACATGGCGACAACACAAACGTTAGCCGCCGCAACACAAACATGAGCCTCCGCCACAACACAAACGTTAGCTGCTACAACAACAACAACACAACCGTTAGCCGCCGCGCCGCCGCTGCGTCACATCGACGCACCCGCACAATCACTTGCAATACTTACGCTTGAGTCGTGACGCCCGTCGACTCATACATGGCCTGGAACTTCTCCTTAGCGTGCACACCGAACCCCACCAACGTCTGGTCCATGCCCCGCACCGACCAAGCACCCTCGCTCGCCATACGCTGCTGGACGGCCGCCGTCCCCTCAGGGAAGAGCCGGGCGTAGGAGGCGAGGGCATCTTTGTTGCCGGCAAAGGGTGACTCAGAAGTGTCCCCGCCCTCCCGCTCCTTCTGGTGGGACGCCAGCAGGCTGCAGGCGTAGCCCACGTCGTGGCTCAGCAGCCACTTGAGGGTTTGACCCCGGTACTGGCCGAACTGGAGCTCGCTCTCACTGAGCACCAGCCGGACGCACGCGGGGTCTTCTCCGGCTTGGCGACTTTTACTGTTCTTGCAAGCTTCACAACTGTGGTGGCTTACTGCCTTTACAAAATTAATGCAGGTATTCACTCAAACCACATAATTGTAGTGTTTACGTGTCATTCCATCCCTCTTTCAACCCACTGTCTTGACTGTCACATTGTCCTGTCCTCAATAAACAAATCAGTATTTTGTACATAAATCTACATTTTGACATGTGTTCTTTTATTTGCAGTGCGCACCGCATTGAATAAATTGTGTCGTCAGTATCTCCAGGCAAAAACTGACCAAAATCTTCAAGGCTATTCATGCTGCGGTGCATTCATGAAGCCTCTACTGCTGTCCTGCTTCAATTCGGGTCACATTTCACTGTGGTATTGTGCAAATAATTATTTGTACATATTGTACATAGGTATAGATTTAAAAAACATATGTCCTATATGTCACTTGTGATTCGGCGTCATTACCTTTTCTGCTCTCATGTTAATATCTTTTTCTGTGCTTTTGAGTTTGTAATTATTATTTTGCATTGTTTTTCATTGGGTTCATTTGTTGGTAACACTTTATAATAAATTAGTATATGCAATTTTTCAGCTATTACAAATGTCTCGTTTATGTTGAACCTAACAAGGAAATCGATTACTAAAAACCTTTTTAGTCTTGCATAAGTAACAAATGCCAGTCTCCACAAATTAAGGGAAGAGCAACAGAAAATTATCAATGTTGCTCATGTTTCCTAAATAAACCCTTGCATCTGAGAATGTGGTAGTTCTTAACCACTTTGGATCTGCATTACTTCATCTACCGTAATTTCCGGACTATAAGCCGCTACTTTTATCCTGTTTTAAGGCCTGTCAATCAGGGTACGGACGAGTCTGTGTCAGCAGCTCCCTCCCGACTACGAGGAAAAAGTTTCAAACTTCCGCAAATTCACTGATGCAAAGATAGCGGAGCATTCCATTGGCCCGCATGACATCATAAATATGGATGAGGTTCCTCTGACGTTTGACCTGCCTCTCACTCGGACTGTCAACAGGAAAGGCAAATCATCCGTCACGCTGAAAACAACTGGGCATGAAAAAACGCACTTCACCTGTGTTCTGAGCTGCACAGCATCTGGAGAAAAGCTTCCACCGATGGTGATTTTTAAACGCATGACGATTTGTTTTGTTAATAGCCGTGTTTCGTGTAAAGTTAATTTGTTTCAATGTACCTGCTGCTTATAGACACGTGCGGCTTATTTATGTTAAAAATAATTGTTTAACAAAAATTCAGTGGGTGCGGCTTATATTCAGGTGCGCTCAATAGTCCGGAAATTACGGTACATAACAAATTCAAAACAAATTTCACTACAGATTCTTAAATGTCAGCCACTCCTACATCCTTAGTCAAGATTTGTGGATCTACCCCAAATAAATCGAATGCAAGTAGTCAACATGAAAATTTAGTTGGAGACCCCGCGCCTCAAACAAAGCAGCACTGTGGTGCCTAAAGTGATACTTTAAGACAGTGCTTCTCAATTATTTTCTGTTACACCCCCCCTAGGAAGACGTAAACATTTCGCGCCCCCCCAACTCTCCGCCGCGACTGTAAATAGTATCATGTAGCAAAGTCCATACTACACGCCACCTAGGTGACTCCCATACTCCACCTAGGTGACTTTCCTCGGGCTCCTCCAAACCAATGGACACAGGGTGGTGATGTTGAACCGGTTTATTGTTAAGGTTGCATGGCATGAGGCATGCAGATGGTGCTCCACGCTGCCATGCCGGAGAGCTCTTCCTGAGTGTGTGTGGTGATGGCTGGTTTAACCTGTCCACACTGATTGCTCAATGTGCAACAGGTGTGCAGCCCCACCCAGCCCCAGAGTCCAATCAGTCTGACTCAGGCCAGGTGAGGCTGCTTAAATCAGCCACCATCCACACACACTCCCACATATACATTTAAAGAAAGTATAATCATTATCTTGCCTGTTTGCTATATGAATGAAAATAAGTGTGAGTAAGTCACTAAAGGGTGACTCACTTATATATATATATATAAACCTTAGATGTTTTATGCCACCAATATAATTCGATTCTCAGGGACCATTCTGGGAAAAGCAGGTTCCAAATAGCTGTCTAAACGCAAATGAGAATCACGAGAAAGCCCCTCCGTAATAATAACAACAATCAACCTACACATTGATGTAAATTAATTTAACCTGTTACCTCATTAGGCCATAGTATTAAATTAGACCTGACACAGTATTAGAGCAAACACCAGCTCTGATTAGTTTCTGCTCACTCATAGTGGTCAAAACAACACCATGACCGTTAAACTGTCTGAGATAAAACAGACCCTATAGGCGTGACTTTTTTTACCATGCCATCCATACCAAAATATACTAGAGTTCCCTTTGTCCGACAGTTGCTTCTTGAACCGACTCAGGATTGCATGATTTGATTGCCTTCTTTAATAAATAGTTGTTTTATTATACTTCATTCATCCTCCGAGTCTTACCTTCATCAAAGTAAAACACCTCTACTACAACGGCGAACTGAAACAAAATAGAACAAGTGTTTTTCCACGACAGATCCAAATGTGGAATCAAACCAACAACGTACAAAAGTATTATGGATTTTAGTATTAATTGCATGTGTTTTTGTTTCTTTCAGTCACTGGGGATTTGGAGATGGGAACAAATTCAAATTAAGACCTATAAGTAAGGAGTCATCTGCAGTCCCATTCCACGTGTTAGACATTCAGAGGCGTCCTCATAGATGCATAGACAGCAACCATCTAGTGGCCACTCTGGGTCCTGGCCAACCAAAGATCGGACATACGGATGTCTGCTGCGACATGCGTGTGGTCGTAGCTGAAAGTGGACAACGATTTCCTGTTTTCCACACAGGTTGGGTGAATAGGCCATTGTTACAGAATATTTCAGGGTGTTTTAGACTTTTTAATATATATATATATATATATATATATATATATATATATATATATTGCTATTCTCTTTTATCTTGATTTGTTGTCCTGTGCCACACTGAATCAAGTGGAGCTAGCTAGCTTCCTCCATCTTCTGTGGAACTAGCACCACTGACACAGCCTTTGCTATTCACCAGTTCATGTCGATCAATGAACAGTGGCCCGAAACAAAAACTGTCAGTAGATCAACCTTTTTGCATACTTCATGGGTCAGACACCAAGGTGTAGTAAGTTTTAGCCTTTTCGGGCTCCGGTTCCTGCACCGCCACAGCGTCGAAAATATTGACGGCGTCTGCAGAGGAGCATCGAGAGGTGCTCCTCTCGAGGCTCCTCTGCAGACGCCTCAAGGGCGTCGGGCGCCGGGACCGCGGCGGCACCGGAGGAAGACGAGGACTACGACCTTGACTCCGCGTCGGGGACATCTTCAGATGTTCGTTATAAACCGAGTCAGGTGTTTAGTTCTTTCCCTTAAGTTATTTTCTCCATCACGTCTAAAACATTTATTACATTCCACACTTGAGTAAGATCACAGTAGTCAACATTGAGACCCTGGTTTAGTGTCCTCAGCACATTATCATTGTATCTACATAATTTGTGAAGCGTTATTCGGGTGTCGGGGGATTATTGGTTTTTGTAGCCATTATCATTTTACATAAATGACTACCAAATACTATCCTAACTACTTTATCCCTATGGAACAATCCTATGCCTAACAATATTTGATAGAGAAATTTCCTCCGCAAACTACAAATGCTAT
The DNA here is from genome assembly GCA_026745465.1 of Lota lota. Classification (NCBI taxonomy): domain Eukaryota; kingdom Metazoa; phylum Chordata; class Actinopteri; order Gadiformes; family Lotidae; genus Lota; species Lota lota. Next base: position 136,069 of record JACYXH010000276.1, on the reverse strand, counting down.
CGGGACAAGTCCTTTTGGGCACTAACGAACTGCACGCTTTAGGTACTAACACGCGCCATTCTTCTTGCAGGTTGGTGAAACGGACGTGAAGGTGCTCAACATCAGCAGCTGCACAGACATGGTGCAGATTTACGGCACCTTGATGGAAGTCCAGTACTGCTGTGTCGCAGACCAGACGGCTCAAATGAAGATTGCATTGTATGACAGCCTGGTCAATCAATTAGAAATTGGAAAATCGTATAAAATTACAAATTTGGCCACCCATAACAAATGTACCATATACTTGACCAGCACTAGAGCCACCACATTTGTAGAAATTGCAGACATCCAGGTACCAGCTGCAGTGGCTACACTGCAGGTGGAAGACCACAGTGCACTCACAGTCTTCACCGGGGTGATAACGGCCGCCAAATTACATGAAAGGAGGCGCTGCCCAAAATGTGGTAAAAATCAAGCAGCGTTTAATGATAAAGCAAAACACAACAGATGTGGCACGTGCCACTTCTTACAAAAGACCAGCGCCTTTACGGCCACCATGACTGGCACGCTAATGTTAACGTGTGACTCAGGAGAGGACGTGGTCATTACAGCACCGCCGTCAGTCCTCGCAAAGTACCTCCATGGCTTGGACCAACAGCAAATCGGTGATGTCCAAGCCGTGGAGGAACATCTGATAGACTCTGGGACCTTTGATGTTGAGGTCAATGAATCCAGTGTCGCCACTAAGCTGACCCTATCAACCAACCAGAAGGCGTCAGCGTCTGGGGACAGCTTGGCAGAAGATTGTCTTGGCTTTGACACCCTCTTTGACTGCATGTCGTAAGGCGCCGTGACCCTGTTGCATTCCACTGGTTTCATCTGATTGTGTTTTCGTTTTTTTATTGTTCAATTGTTCATTGTGTTTTGGTTGTCGTGGTTACTGCATTTCACTGTGTTCTGTTAAATTGTAAATACATATATTTGTTCAACTGTACTGTATGACTTATTATTATCAGCACCTTGTAGTTATGTTGTCATTCATCACCAAGCTATACTTAGAAGACCAACATGTTAGTGTAGACGTGGCTCATCTACATACAATGTAAGGAAATTCCAAATGGAATTGTTTTTAGAGATATTTAACATGCCAGATATTTAACAAGCTAATAATACAATAAGCAACTCATTTAACACTGCTGAGGTTTTGATTAATTACCCAACCCTAGCAAATGTGTAGGTGGGCAAATACTAATAGTATTTGCACAGAAAATAAAACAAGTGCACTTGTATTGTGCTACGGAGGAAAATAAATGCATTAATATACAAGTAATCTTAAACAGTACAAGGAATAAAGAACCAGGGGGAGTTCTAAAGGTGAGAGTGAACGGCTCCCCCTGCTGGTGGCCTTTCAGCTTGGGAAGTGTTAAGACCCATCAGTGTTCCTCATTTGCTTACTTGTTGTGAAACGTTGCCATAACTTTGCTTAGAGCTAAAGCCATCTTTGCCAAATCGTGGTAAATAGGTAGTCGCCCATCAATCAAAACAGTGTCATAATCTTGTGGACATAAGGAGCAATGATTTGGATTGTTAACAATTATATTTGCCTATACGTTTAGTTAGAGGGATCACATAATATGATGAACAACCAGATATGTTCACTGTCAGTATAAGAATATGTAATGCAGATGTAGGTTTTTCCCAAAACACAAAACGCCTATTGAATGCCAAGTATTGCCTTGTGCCCAGTAAATGCAGTGACCAGCAACGGCCTTTGGAAGCTTTGTAGAAAATATAAAAGATATATTTGATAAAGATAAATATTCTTCAGACGCCTTCATGGAACAAGTGTGCCAAACAATTTATAAACTAGATTATACATATTTTGAAATGGCCCAATCCCTACATGATCCATTGCCCTGATTCCAATCCCTATCAACTACTTTTACTCATGATCTTTATACTGTATGACAATCAGACTAAGTGCATTTGGGTTTATTTACAATATTAGTCCTTTTATATTAATCAATATATTGTTCTCTCCCCTTTCAAAACAATGGTTGTATGAACCAAAGATTATTCCTTGATTAAACCAAAAACAATTCAATACCATGTAAAGTCGATAAGCACTGACCAAACTGTTTGCAATATTGTTGCAATGCAGAGGCTATTCCAATGTTATCAACTGTATAAAAACCAAAACAGTCGTACTGGTCTGCGTTAGGCTTACCCCATTGGCTAACCCTAACCCTAACCCTAACCATTGTTTGCAAGTATGGTGACTGTAGATACTGGCACAGTTGAGTGTTTTGACCCTAATGTGTTACGGTACTACGAGTGGCTCACGGGAGACGGCCCCCGGAAATGGATATAGTTATACGGCGGGAACTCGAGGCAGGTAGACGCTATATCTGTTAAGCTGTGGACGTTAATAAAAAGAAGTTCAACTTTCACTCGGTTACTTTATTGACAAAACTACAGTGACCAAAATCCTTGTTTTCAGATTTCTCTCACTACTTCCCCCCCTTGCGCAATGGTCAAAACCATGCGCACTAATGATAAATAAACCTAACGCCCGTTGGTGCCAGCAACATCCCATCGTGGGTTCTCCATAACCCTGTGAGGGTGCGGACAGCAACCTCTCTGTAACCACGTTTTGCTCATAAACTCCAGCTTTGTCCTGCATGCGGACAACATCTTCTTCAGCAGGTGCAGCCTAAGGCATGGTTAATATTGCCCGGTCTGTCCTGCTATTGTTCAAGGCTCCCTTGGCAGCCCCGGTCTGGCACCTAATACATGGGCAATCGCTGGTCCGTGTGTCGATCGCTCGTCGTAATATCTAACCTTAACCCTATCCTTAACTAACATTAACTAACCTTAACTAAAACTAATCTACTGGGAAGGGAAATTGAAGCCAGTATATTCAAAACCAAAGGTCTATGTGTGGTGGGTTTACCTTCAGCCACCTTGAAACCACGCTGTTTCTGAAGTTTACCAAAGTCATGTACTAAACCGAAAGCCAGTATATAGTCAGTATATACCGTGAGCTTTATCAGCAAAAAAGGCGACATGCCCTGGCTCAGTCCACCACTTCCGCTCCTGACTCCTGATCCTCCTCCACCTATCACCCCGCACGGCTCTTCCTGTGATGGTTTCATCTCGTCACTTCATGATCAAGTGAGTCAGCGCTCACAGTGACTCGGCCAAGTAATCGTGACTGTGCCTGCCTTAGGTTGTCCCGGGGTTTCAAGAGGGGATCTTACCCGTCGTTGGCTAACCAGCCTTCCATACTGGCCTATTGCAGGATGCCGTGCATGGGATACAATCAATAAATTCAGTCAGATTATTATGTTCTGCCAAATAGATAGGTGGTATGGATTGCAAAGTGGAGGGATGGAGACACGACAGGGCGATTATCCTGTGTGTGTGAGGGGCGGTTGATGGGGCCAATAACAAAAAAGTTTTCTATAGCATTTATTAAATGCTACCATTTTATCAAAGCATTACAGCATTATTAGTGGCATTTGCAAGGTAAACCCATTACTTCCAAATGTAAGTTAACAACCTAGCTTGTACATTAGTTCCCTTCCCAGCAGATTTAGGCGGGCGCTAATTCACCTGTGACCCTTGACCAAAGGGGCTTTAATATTGATGTTGTCCTACTTGAAAAGCTCATTAAGGTTAGGTTTTATTTTATGTATTTCTATTCTTATTCTTATCCTACCCCTTTTTATTTAATGACCTTTTCCAATGTGATGCTTTCTAAAAAAGAACCCACGTTTCCTTAAAGCTTCATAACACTTTTTGTCTCTTTTTTTAACTTATTCTATTTGTGTTGTCATTCTAGTACTTAAACCTCTGTATCCTATTTTTAACCACCCCAGTTGTGTAACATGTGTGCCCACACCTCAATCAGTGTCTAATCACACTCATGTCATGATACACAACACACATAAAACACACAGACAAACATTTTGGCCCAACAAGCTAGCTCTAAGCACGTAGACAATAGTTCTAAACCTTTACTCAGAACCTGTTGGATGAACTAAGACTTCTTCGGGTTTGTTGGACAATGACTCGACCACCGCACTCCCTCAGTGTCCTTTAGGGCGGCTCCCACTTTCTCAGTTTGGTGAGGTGGGAATTTCCCTGAACTATTAAAAAGAGTCCCCAGTGCTGGTTGACCCCTGTACTTCTTTGGACAAGCGGTAGCCGAGACAACTGCCCCAAACTTTTCTGTGTCCCACAATGCCTGCTGTATTTTGGGGTAGGGGTTATTTCAACAATCTCTGCGAAAGTAACCTTCCTGGTTGCATCCCCAACACCCCCTAGGCCGTAACGGTGATAACCTCCCCAATACTTTCTGTGTTCCACCGTCCCTCCTGCATTGGTGAGTAGAGGTTAAATGAACACATTTTCCAGAGGTGACCTTCCTGGTTGCTAATTTCAACATTCCAAAGGATATCTGCGCTGTCCAGGGAGTCCCTGCTTCTGAGCATAACTAAATAGTTATTGTGGTCCCCTATACTGAATCGGTCTGTTCCCATCGTAGGCCTTGTCCAGCAGCTGTTCCAAACCCCTGTTTTTCAGTACGCTCTCCATCTTGGATATCCCTAGCACTCAGGCCAACAAAGCTTTCAGGTCCCCCACCGCCATTAACTTCCCACTGTATGTTCCTCTAATCCACTTTGATGGCCCATTGTTCATGTTAGGGAGTCTAGATATAAACCCCTCTAAGTCCTGTGACCCCCATGGGATATACTGAGCTTGTTGTCCTTTTACCAGGATAGGGTAAACTCCTGGATAACTGCTCGGCACTTTTCTCTCCCTTTGTGATCTCCTAAATTCTTCTCGTATTTCTATTTCCAGGGGGCTCGGTCTTGATTTACTACCTCCTCATACTTTCCCCCTCCCTTTCTAATGACTATGGTGGCCTGCACTGGCCTGTAATGTGTGAGGTGCTACTAAGTACTTTCCATTGTTTGAAAAAGCGACATATATAATCGCTTAATCTTTATCGCACCAAGGAACTCTTTTGACGTCTCTGGTTTGCAAAACAATCAGTTTAACCAATCGGCTATTTTTATCATAGTCACTGTACGTTGTGGGACATGGCAGAGCTAACAACTTACTTACATTTCTCAACACAGTCCTCTTATTGCACCCTTAGTGGTAAATTGCTTTCATAGACCTATAATTATCGCTATCCTGTTACATGCATTGTTCATTCATCTCGGTAGCCATCGGCGCTACAAGCCAGTGTTTACTTGCACAGCGGTGTGGGAATATGAATTACTTTTGATAGCATGACGGCGTGCGTTTGTATCAGAACAGTTCGTTTTGGATACCAACTTTCTCTTAAAGACTGTTAGCGTACTTTGAGTCATCGAAGAGGGATTCAACCTCAAAAGCTACCGTCTCCAAAACACGGATGTATTAAAGAACGCACACCCACTAATCCTAATCCCCCCTCATCCGCAAACTGCCATTCACTACACTATTTTACACTTGGATTAAAAGTGAAATATAATAATAATCTAATCCTCTAAACACATGGGATATGTCGGTGAAAGGACGGAGCATGCTCATCTTCAACGGCTACATGAGGTGCGTCTCAGAGCTGGGTTTAGCTTGGGTTTATGACGCCAAAGAAGCTCATGTCTCATTTTCACACTATTAGTACTAAGCATTAGGAAGGAAGACATAGTAAATCGTTTTTGGAACACAGCCCTCCAATCCCCGACAAAAAATAGTTTTTAGCCAAATATGCTGTTGGATAATATGTTAAATCGATCAAAATAAAAAAAATTACTGCTAGATGCCAATGTCAATGTTGTCCATGTGACATCCAACCCTTTCCCTCCCAGCCTGACAAGACCAAAGCAATTTCAGTTTTTACGGGACAGCTCAAGGATTTAAGTACATTAGAGCACTTTTAATGTCACATGCACACATTATTCTAAATAAGGAAAATAACCAGAATAATGTTTGTTGTATTGGTGGCATAACTAGTGTAGTATATTGGAAATACTAACTAGTAACTGGACTGCCACAGACTTTGCTCATGACTATTGATAGCGACCATACATCATCTGCTAACCCAGGGGAGAGAGCGGTAGGTTACTGCCCAACAATGACACTACTGTCCCTAGTGGTCATATGTAAGTATCCCACTCTACAACAACTAGTATTGTTATGCCAATAACAAGTTAATTACTAAATTATGAACTGAATACTTTAGTACCAATATGTACAAGTGATGTTATGTTCATGTATTTCTTTTTCGTGTTTCAGTTTTTTCGACTGTATTACCTACTTTCTATTAATATGTTATATTTATAAAGTTTTCAAGGTTAATAAATAAATAAATGCTAGATGATCCAAAATAATGTAGTATATGTGCAATGACCTAAATGTTTCAACGAAGTAGTCATGGTCCAGCAAAACAACTTGAAATATGTAGACAAGTACTACAAGCTGTAATGGTACTGTTATGCTTACTTACATTTAAATGTGTGAATTGGCAAGTTTATTTGTTATGTTAAGCCATATTTTTTGTATGTTGTATAACGTTTTTAAAGGTGTGTGTTACCTGCCATTATTCTTGCTTTTTTTTTTTGCTTAATAATGCACTTAATTTGTATTGTCGTAATGGTTTTATGGTGTTTAAAAACTTGAGGGAAATGGCACAGCAAGGAAGTTAAAAAGCACAAGGGGGTTAGGGTTTACATGTTTTAAATTGCATAGGGGGTTTTTTTTAAGCATTTTATGATGGGATAGATTATTTGGAAAAAAAATTGGAAGAAGACAGAGAATAAAGTTTGTTGTGAAAAAAACAAATATATCTTTTGTTGGTGGTAATAGTATGTTCTTGAAATGTAAAAAAATGGAAAAATCATGTATCGGGATCAAGGATTGCGATCACAGGGTAGCTGGGTCAAAGTGATTGTCAAGGAGAGAAAGGCAACAGGACACGTTATATTGTTTTGACTCCTTTTTAATGTGGAGGGGGACAGACGGGTCAAGGGGACAGATGATGTGGTGAGAGGAAATGGGGGGAGTGGGGGTGGGAGATAAAAAATGAAAAATGTTAATGTTTGTGATGTGAGGATAAAGAAGGATAGGAGGGAAGTTGTTAGGGATAAACATAGGGATAAAAATTCTCTTGTAAAGTAGTATAAAAAAAGAGGAATATGATAATATCAATTCAAAAAAAAGAGAGATAAAATAGTTTAGTGATAAAAATTAGTAAGTGAGAAGTTACTTTTTTTTTATTTACATAAGTGTATTGATTTTAGATTTTATATCAAAAAGAAATATTGTTTAATTTTGTTATAAAATTTATATGTAGAATATTAGGGATAATGGTTTGATTTTTATGTTGAAATAATATGTTATGGGTCACATTTTTGTTTAAAAAAATATTTTTGATTTTGTTTAGAGATGTTTGTTTTTGTGTATTGATTATTTTTTTTGAATGTTAAATTATAATAAATTTTTTGAATATATTTTGAAATAAAAATTTTTAAAAGATAACATTTAAAAATTATTGGTTTTTTTTTTTTTTTTTTTTATTTTATAAAAAAAAATTTTGTTTTTTGTTTAAAATAGGTTATATGGTTAAAAATATATATTTAAATAAAGAAAATGGATAATTGTTAAAACTATTATTTGTGTTTTTTTTTAAAGAAGGGAAGGAAAGAGTTAGGGTAAGAGAAAAGCTGCAAATGGAAAAATGAAAAGTTGTCAAAATAAGATTTTTTGTAATTTGATTAAAATGAGTGGGAGGAAAATGTGGTATGATTGAATGAAAAAAGTCTCACGCATACGGCGAAAAAAAGTTAAAAATTGTTGATTTTTGTGTTGAAACTACAAGAGGTGGTGTCTAAGAAAACGGTGAGTTGATCTGAGGTTTGAGTCCTGCTAGCGGGGGAAAGCAGGCACGAGGAGAACGCGTACTAACCAGAATAGAGAGTAGCGCGCACGAGCGTCGGCGTAGGAAATCTAAACGTAGTACATTGTTTTTTTTTGTTTTTTTGTTTATTTTTATATTTAATAAAATTTTTTTTAAATTTTTTTTTTTTTATTTTTTTAAAATAGCGTTATGATAGTTAAGGAAATATTTTGTTAGTTTAATTTAGAAGAGTAAAATATTTTGACGTCTGTTCCATGTGGCTGAAGATGACCATGATAGTATGATTAAGCCTTTAAACCGCTTCTGGGCTATCTGTTCAATTTATAAGAGTAGTATGTCATACATACTACTATAAAGAAGTTAAAGTGAGCTAATACTGCAAGCTATATAGTATGAAACACCTTCTAAATACACCTCAAGTGCATTTCCAACCTAAAGACATGATTAGACACAATGGAGAGAAAGAAAGAGACAAATACAAAACACACACACACCCGACACACACACACACACACACACACACACACACACACACACACACACACACACACACACACACACACACACACACACACACACACACACACACACACACACACACACACACACACACACACACACACACACAGTGGTTGTGATGCATAGTATGCATTTTTTTATTGTGTGTAGACTGCTCTAGTAATTCTCTGTGATCTCTGTTATGAGTTCTCTCAGACACAACTTTCATGTCTTCTCTGGGCTGTCTTCCATATATATATTTATAGATATTTATATATTCACACATTGACATTTACGTCAGATGTGCTTGCCTGTTCCGGGATTATTCCCGATATCACTCCCTCCAGGAAATACACGACGCCGCTGTTCTGGTTACTGATGGCTTTATTCTTCTAGTAAATTCTCCACCGTCATCAATCCACCGTCGAACTCGCTGGCTGCACACAACTGAGAGGGAAATGGGTCCACTTAGAAACAAGAATACTTGTAAATAAACACGTCGTTAATTTAACTTATCTTTCAGAGTCCTAAACTTTACCGCCGCTACTTTAGCGCGATGTCTGGAACTTGTCACCACTAAAAGCGTCCCAACACAACATAGAATGTACAGATAGTTCCTATCACATAAATACAAGCAAATCAATATTCAAAATACAAGTTGTACAAATAATAATGATATTATGTAAAACCTATTAATAATGACATGAATAACATTAATAATGACATTAATAACATTTATGGCAGTTAAACCCGATGTGTTCGTGCTGAACACGGTGTAGGAGGGCTTAACTCCAGCAGGTCCTTAGTGTTCCCGTGAAGTCCCTGTTGTCTCCACAAGGTGGAGTCATGCTCATCAGCTGGGACCGTAACACACACCTCCCAAATATTAAAAGGTATTCACTGCCTTAGTACCTATCCTTTGTTCATGACATTAAGTTCATATTCCCTAGGTATTCATTCAGGTTTTGGGACGAATCAAAGAACCAATATTGTTTGATATAATTAGAAAAACATCGACTGGGAGAAGCTTTTCATATTTATTTTATTTGAATAAATATTTAAAATGCCTTGACTGAGGTGCATTGCTCAGTGCTATAGTGGGTTGTGTATGAAGAAGCAAGTTGTTGAATGAACAACTTTAGTGAACTCAGTAGAGACACATGAGCACATTGCTGGTGGACATTACTATAGAAAGCCTCTATAGATTCAGTCGTGATTCGGGTATTTTAAAACGTGTGAACAAGGTTTTACTGTTAAACGGCGCGACATTATTAAAACTTCCATTCAGTAACTGTGATCTGTGTTATGCAGAATAAATAAACGTTATAAACACAAATGAGTAAAAAATTATGGATTATTGCTTGAGGGGCAATTATTGGGCCCCTCAAGTGGCCCAATAATTGGTTATTGCTCTGTGGCCCCGGGGACACAGAGGTAAAACTGTGTCCCCATTTTGAATGTTATCACTCGATTGAATGGACGTTATCAGTGATTTCCAGCCCCATAGCTCTGGGTCAGTAGGTGCCTACTGCCCACTACCCAGTAGGTTCAGAGGGCCGCTCTCCTCCGTTTGTATGGTTGGATCACTGATGCCAGTATGAAAGGAGACTAGTTCCAGAATGTAAGAGAAAATCCATGTCCGTTCAAAGCACAACATCGGCTGGAGAGCGCAGTTTTTCCACACTTCCACAACTCATTTTTTTTTTTTTGGCCACATGGTTCTTTTCATTTAGATTATTATTTTGCAAAGAGTAACTTGTCTATTTAGTATGGTGGGATTGATTATCTGATTATGATTGCCGTAATAGTAACAGAATGCTGTCCCAGAGGGAAGGTTGAAACCACAAACAGAATCATTGTAATCTGTAATTACATTTCTCAATGGGTAAGAACGTTCCTCCTCAACAATAACTAGTGGACAATAACAGTCTGAACCCAATTTGGTCTGTTTCATGGTCAAAATCTGTTTATGTTGTGGCTTTGCGTTTGTGTTTTGACATTTACCGTTGGGTTGTGACATTTGCAATGTGTTGTGTTGTGTTTTTCGAATTTGCAAAGCATTTTGGATATGCAGTTCGTTCAACACGTCTCAGGAATCAGGAATAATATAATCCAACTCTCCTCTTTTTTGTGATGTCATATCCTGTTATGCTATCGGACAAACAGCAGTATAGTAATAGTATATATATCAACCTCGTCATACATTAGGTAGGGCAGTGTGTGTGGTGGATCTGCAGTTGGCAGTTAGGATCCAAGAAGAAGGAAGGAAGGATCCAAGAAGAAGAAGAAAGAAGAAGAAGAAGAAGAAGAAGAAAACCTAATTGATTTCTGTGAGGGATCTGTCTCACCACACATTACTCTCTACCTCTGCAGGCCAGAGGTTATTGCTGATTCGAATCACGATGAGGGGAAAGAACAACAGACATTGCATAAGGATGCATTCAGGTTGTTAAGGTATGTGTGACCAGCAGCAGTCTATGGATTATCGGCCTTGTTTTAGTTGCTGTAGTTGTAATTGGAATAACTAGATAACTGTAAAACATTGTAATAATCATACAATCTATAACAGTGTGTGCAGCCTAAGCTGTAGGCATCCAAAAGAATGCCTTGAACCCCTAATTTTAGGATGGAATCCATTTGAAAGCCATTGAATTCTGTGTATGAAAATGTAAAAACCTTTGAATTCATAAAATTCATACATTTAAATATTATACTTTGACTGTGGCATTTCAAGTCGCGCCATTTCAAAAACACAACATGATTTGATCATGTGACAAACAGACCGTGCCCTTATTGGCCAGAAGTTGGTTCGATCCAGTCTCAATTGCTTAGGCCTGTCCTTGGAACACCCTGCTTTTTTCTCGCTTGAATTTTCGGGGTGCTCATTTACTTCTGAAGGGGTTGTTTCTGTCTTGTGAGGGGATGGGGGGGGGGGGGGGGGGGTGTCTCTGGGTGAGTAGATGACTGATCCAGAGATGGGACGTCCCCATGGCAACACTGGCAGCACCTACGCATGGGCTCTGAATTAGCTCTGCTCAACGGAGACAAGTGTGTGAATGAGTAGTCTGCGTTGTCACGGCAACGCACCAGCTTCTCTCCTTCCTCGCCGTGATGTCAGTTGTGTAACACAGAGTTTGGAAAAAAAGACTAACCCAAACAGATGCACAAACCCACCAAATAAATGTCATCGTATAACATCGCCAGTGAAAAAAACAACAACTGAGATTTTGTTCCTACTGTCTACAGTCTACCTCAGCAAAGGCTGAGCAGTTCATTCTGTACTTAGCAAGAAACCGCCATGACAGCACATTTACATTGAAATAAGGATCCTGACTAACCGACAGGCAGAGAGTCAGGGAGGTCAAATCCATTTAGCATAGAGGTACAAGATTAGCGCAAGTACATTTAAACGCCGGCTATTTTTTACCACCGGGTGAAATGGCTCGTGATCGTCATCAGAAGCCATTTCAAAATCAAACCACTAGTGAGATCACAAATGTGGGAGTTGCCATGCAGGTGTAGGATAGGTTCACTTCACATATGGGGATTGAGATTAATGGAGATTGGATGAATGAAAACAGGTGAGTGGTGAATACTGGTGAATACTGGTGAATACTGGTGAATACTGGTGAATACTGGTCGTAGATTAAAGCTCATTCTAAACCAATGGCAGATGAAGGCAGCTTGGATACAGCTAGCCAATGGCTGCCCTCCCTCAGGGCCTCCACACCCACTTGCCCCCACCCTAGAGGAAGCTCATTTATAACTGATGGAACACCAACGCACCATCCTGTCACCAGGTTCACAGGTTCACACACACACACCCGCCCGCACGCACACCCACCCTCACGCACACACACACACACACACTCCCCCGCCCGCCCGCCCGCCCGCCCACCCACCCACACACACACACACACACACACACACACCCACCCACGCAGGCACACACACACGCACAAACACCCACCCACCCGAACGCACACACCCGCCCGCACGCACACCCACCCGCACGCACACACTCGCCCACCCGGCCGCCCGCCCACCCAGCCCACCCACACACACACACACCCGCACGCACACACACACACACACCCACCCACGCAGGCACACACACACGCACAAACACCCACCCACCCGAACGCACACCCACCAACCTGAACGCACACACACTCACCCGCCCCACACACACACACACAAACAAACACACACACACACACAAGCACATACACATGTGAAACAAACACACACACACACACACACATACACACTCGCTCGCCCGCCCGCACACACACACACACACAAACACTGCTATTCTTAATAACATTGGCTCGTTCACTCTCGTTCGTATATGCAGGTATATGTGACTGTGTGTGTGTGTGTGTGTGTGTGTGTGTGTGTGTGAATCCTTCATCCCCTGCTCTGTGTGATTTGCATGCACCCGTTCGTCTCATAAAGCAAACTCATTCTACTCGCAGGGCCTGCTCCCGGATGCTCAACAGCAGAGCACTGAGGAATCACACCAGGGAGGGGCTTTGCCAGACCAGTTGCTGCACATATGTGATGGAGGATGAGGACAGGGCGAGCATTAATGTGTTTGAGGTGATGGCTTCTTCACTACTCTACTAATAATACAGTTATCAAAGAGCACAGCGCGGCTGCTAAATCGACTGCTAGACCTACCTACCACTACTATGATGCAACTGATAAAACTACTGCTGCTACTGCTACTACCTCTTAAACTACTGCTGCTGCTACTGTTAGTACTTGTCAAGTCCTCCTCTTGATTCAGTTTCCAAAGGACACAGGGACAACTCAAATTTCAGACTCAATCTTTATTTTTGTTTTTAGTTTGCTTCCGCTTGATTGGTCTGTCCAGTACATTCGCCAGTACATTAGCATTAGGTTGTAAACCTTTAAAAGACAGAACAAAAAGTTAACATTCTAATGAACTTAAATTAGTCCAAACATTTAAATAAACATTCTAAATAACTCAAGTAAATTAGGACTACTACTACTACTACTACTACTACTACTGCTACTACTACTTCTACTACTACCACCGCTACTACTACTACTACTGCTACTGTTAGTACTACTACTACTGCTACTACTCTACTACTACTGTTACCACCTCTTAAACTACTGCTGCTGCTACTACTACTACAGTTGAAGAAACTTCTCTCCTCCATAGTCTGGTGTAACTCTGGAAGCAAGGCCATACAGGCAGGTTGCTTTCAAACTGTCAGTACACTGGAGGCACAGGGTGGTGATGTTAAACCGGTTTATTGTAAAGGTTGCATGGAATGAGGCATACAGATGGTGCTCCATGCTGCCATGTAGGAGAGCTCTCTCTGAGTGTGTGTGGTGGTGGCTGGTTTAACCTGTGCACACTGATTGCTCAATGTGCAACAGGTGTGCAGCCCCACCCAGCTCCAGACTCCAATCAGTCTGACTCGGGCCAGGTGAGGCTGGTTAAACCAGCCACCATCCACACACACTCCCACAGCCAACTTGTGGTAAAAATAAAGGAGAAAGGTACAATTAATTTGAAATCTAACAGGATGATGCAGTTGGATTTGAACATTAACATGTCTCAGTTTTCTTTACACCTCTGGATTACTTCAATTGAAACTACTCAGTAAATGTATGTCTGCCGTCTTTATACAACATAAAGGCTAAATACCTTATGAGGCACATGTTTCCGTCTATGTGCCATCAACTGTTGGGATGAGGAACATGGTACGGTACCAGGTACGGTACCAGGTACGGGTTCTGGTCACGGCACTGCTCCTCTGGGTCGACACGTCCCGTACCCTACGCCGTGGAACCAACACCCCCTCAGCACGCAGAAATCCTCTCATTAGCTAAAAAACATTACGTCACCAATCAACAAACTAACCAAAAATATGTTCGGTCGATTCTACTGGCGACACACTTTAAAACAATTGTATTTATAATTCATGGGGAACATAAAAACGACTGTTCCTCCCTTCGAATAAAGACTGTGAAGTCTTGTAATTGGTTGGATGAGCTCTCCATCTGGCAGATGGACACTCCAAGCAGCTTTGTTTTCTTGTAGAGAAACGATGAAGAGCAACCAAACATGCCAGCCATTTGCTTGACAGTGTATCCTTGTTTCAGGAGAAACTCGATTTGCTGCCTTGAAACCTCAATGGCTGGTCTGCCACCGCCTCCCCGGCAACAAACAGGATTAGAAACATTACTTTCAACATACATGCATTGCATAATCCCTATGCATTTCTGTCTACAAGTCCTGCATCAAGGTTTCTACATACATAAACGTAGAAAGATATTTTATATTAAAATGTACTTAGAGATATTTTTCTGACACACCTTTCATCTGCTACGTTGACAATCGAGTTCCCTCTGGCCGCATACACCATGTGTACAGGCCCGTTCAATGGCAAAACATCTTCTTCTTCTGGTTCTTTGGCGGTATTTTCATTGTTGAATAGTCATGAGGTATTTCAATGTGGACCAATAGCGTTGTGGTATTTTAATATGACGCCAACATATCCGAAATGGTTTGTTGTTATCTGAAATGGGTAATTACATTTCCACTAGCTACAATCCTTTTTCAACGTGTGGAAATTCCATTGTAGATACTGTATCTGTAATCGTTATTGTTACTAGTGAAAAAGGAATTACTGATATCTATAATTAAATTAAAGATATCAAAGAAATGCAATTTCTACATGTGAAAATGTATTTGGAACATGTCAAAATTGTTTAACAGATATCTTAAATTAACATTTTAACGAGTCAAACAACATTCTGACATGTCAAAATGTCATTTCCACTAGTGAAAACTAAATGGCTACTAGTCAGCCCAACTGATTACATGTTAAAAGGGATTGCCATATAGGGTTTGACACATTGCTTTACAAACTCTTTAATAACTCAAAACTGCTTATTTTAACATTCAACAAAAGAAAAAGGCAGTTTCTCTCTGTAAGAAATACAACAACAACCAAATGTTTTATAAACCTACAAGAACCAAGATTCACTCAGCTTTCCTGAATACTGGTCTTTGGTCATACGACCAAAGACCACTGATTGGCTGAGACAACTCAGACTCACTCAGCCAATATATACTACGCTTCACCAAACAACATATCACAGAAGTCCAGGAGGAGCTGTGGTGTTTCAGGTTTAGTCAATCTCGCTCTCGCTGTGGTCCAGGACATAGCTACTCCTCTCCTGTGTCCTCCACGAAGCAGTACCCTGCAGGACACAACACACTCATCACAACACTCATCACACACCTGCAGGTCACCCACTCATCACACACCTGCTGGAAACACCTGCTGCCCAACAGGCCCCGAGGAGGCTGTACAGGGCTTCAGAACCGTATACCTGGATCTCCTTGTAAACACCTGGATCTCCTGGTACAGAAGGTTATATCTCCTGGTATAGAAGCCTGTATCTCTTAGTATATAGACCTGTATCTCTTGGTTGTATCCCCAGGTATATAGGTTGTATCTCCAGGTATATAAGGTTGTATCCCCAGGTCTATAAGGTTGTATCTCCAGGTATATAAGGTTGTATCCCCAGGTATATAGGTTGTATCTCCAGGTATATAAGGTTGTATCCCCAGGTCTATAAGGTTGTATCCCCAGGTATATAGGTTGTATCTCCAGGTATATAAGGTTGTATCCCCAGGTCTATAAGGTTGTATCTCCAGGTATATAAGGCCTGTAAGGGTGGGGTCTCCATACCGTTGTGTGTTGCATCCTCTTCTTCCTCTTCCTCTTCCTCCCAGTGCTCCAAGTCATAACTCACCAAAGGGTGCTGGGGGAAATTACGTTAAGGTTTATCGCTATGCAATAGCATGTGTTGTCATGGTGATGGTGTTGCCATGAGTCGTCATGAGATATGATGGAGTTGCCATGGTGTTATGATGGTGTTGTCATGTGATCGTGCATGTGTTGCCATGGGAACCTTGTATCTCAGCAGGTGGTCCCAGCGGCCGGCTGGGTCTTTGCGCAGCAGGAGAACCGGCTGGTTGCACTTCATGCTCCAGCTGCAGGACGCCACGGCAACCGTACCGGCCAGACCCAGGTCCGCCCGGTACCACCGCCCTCCAACGCTCCCGCTGACACACACACACACACACACTTAATATAGATCTGGTACAAAGTGTGACCAAGTGTGTGAAGTGTGACGCAGGCTTAGGGGTCAGTTATCAGCTGACCTGTAGACAACTCTGTCAGGGTAGAAGTCACATCGCTGCTCCTCCGGGCTGATCAGCTTCATGGTCATTATCACACAGTCTGTCGTCTGGTACCACCTGACCTGGGGGTGGAGACTAACATAACCAATCACATCAGTTCCCTGGTACCGCCTGACCTGGGGGTGGAGACTAACATAACCAATCACATCAGTTCTCTGGTACCGCCTGACCTGGGGGTGGAGACTAACATAACCAATCACATCAGTTCTCTGGTACCCGCCTGACCTGGGGGTGGACACTAACATAACCAATCACATCAGTTCCCTGGTACCGCCTGACCTGGGGGTGGAGACTAACATAACCAATCACATCAGTTCCCTGGTACCGCCTGACCTGGGGGT
Organism: Lota lota; assembly: GCA_026745465.1. Taxonomy (NCBI): domain Eukaryota; kingdom Metazoa; phylum Chordata; class Actinopteri; order Gadiformes; family Lotidae; genus Lota; species Lota lota. Next base: position 119,082 of record JACYXH010000276.1, on the reverse strand, counting down.
GGAGACTAACATAACCAATCACATCAGTTCTCTGGTACCGCCTGACCTGGGGGTGGACACTAACATAACCAATCACATCAGTTCTCTGGTACCGCCTGACCTGGGGGTGGAGACTAACATAACCAATCACATCAGTTCCCTGGTACCGCCTGACCTGGGGGTGGAGACTAACATAACCAATCACATCAGTTCCCTGGTACCCGCCTGACCTGGGGGTGGAGACTAACATAACCAATCACATCAGTTCCCTGGTACCGCCTGACCTGGGGGTGGAGACTAACATAACCAATCACATCAGTTCCCTGGTACCGCCTGACCTGGGGGTGGAGACTAACATAACCAATCACATCAGTTCCCTGGTACCGCCTGACCTGGGGGTGGAGACTAACATAACCAATCACATCAGTTCCCTGGTACCGCCTGACCTGGGGGTGAAAACGAATGCATGATTCACATGACGGCTTGATATAGAGGTGCGTTAGTTAAAGGCACAGTATGTATTGACAGAGAGTTTAAAATGGGGTACTGCAGTCCAAATTGACATTATTGGAGAGTTGTCCCTGCCCAATTTCTCATCAGTTGTAAATTATAACCCAGCTTAAATCCCTCCGGCCTCTAAGCCATCTTTCAGATGCAAACTCCAAGATGGCCCTGCTGTTGGAGCTTTAAAGATATTTGTGGTCAGATATATATATATATATATATATTTATTGAATATATATAATATGTAGTACAATCTCAGTTGCTATGGCTACAGCCCGGCGTGTTCCCGTACCAATTAGTTTCCTATCTGCCGGTCCTGGGGAACAGTGAACCCTAACACGGGTCACCACGGAAACGATCTGAAGTTTCAACGGAGAGCATCCTGGCTGTTAGCGTTATTTAGCATGTCTCCTTCCTCTCGGATGACATCACGGCCGTTTGACGACTTAGCAAATATGTACACTCTTCACGTTATTTTAGCTTTATATTTGGTGTTATTTTAGTGTTCTACCTGCTCGTGGGGTCAAGGCCTCTTGGTACATCAGCTCTGCCGATTGGTTCACCGCTTCCATTTCTCTCGTAGGAGAGACCTACACACACACACACACACATTATTCTGTGTGAACTAAATCTGGTCCACGGTGCTATCTGAAGGTATAGGGAGTACCATTCTCTCCAGGAGGGAGGAGTCCACCGACTGAATTCTTGGTGACATCCGCCCTGCTGAAGAACAGAGGAAACATTATGTGTACCTGGTGGGTTAACGCTAACCCTAGTTTAGTGTTATGCAGTTTAGGGTGGGTAGGGCAACGCTGGGCTAGGCTAGGCTAGGCTACGCTAAATTAGGTGTGGCTAGGCTACGGAAAGTTGAACAGTTCTGGCAGACTTGTTTGGAAACAACGAGGTCTAAACAGGAATAAGTTAGAGAAGATAAAGAGTGAATGAAAAGGTGGGTAGAACTTCAGCAAGGGGCCGTTTAAGAACAGCAGACCTGATCAGCTGAGCATCTGTGTGGCCGTTCCCAAGCCCAGGCTCTCGGCTCTCTGGCTGGAAGAGCTGGTCTTCATTGAGTTCTGGACCAGGCTCCCGGCTCTCTGGCTGGAAGAGCTGGTCTTCATTGAGTTCTGGACCAGGCTCCCGGCTCTCTGGCTGGAAGAGCTGGTCTTCAGTGAGTTCTGGACCAGGCTCCCGGCTCTCTGGCTGGAAGAGCTGGTCTTCAGTGAGTTCTGGACCAGGCTCCCGGCTCTCTGGCTGGAAGAGCTGGTCTTCAGTGAGTTCTGGACCAGGCTCCCGGCTCTCTGGCTGGAAGAGCTGGTCTTCAGTAAGTTCTGGACCAGGCTCCCGGCTCTCTGGCTGGAAGAGCTGGTCTTCAGTGAGTTCTGGACCAGGCTCCCGGCTCTCTGGCTGGAAGAGCTGGTCTTCAGTGAGTTCTGGACCAGGGTTCTGCTGCTCGCTGGTCCCGTTCTGTGAGGGGTTAGCTCTGGACTCTGCTGCCCTGCAGTACAAGAACAGGGCCTCTTCTGCTGCCTTCAGGTGCTCCTCCGGAGACCCCGACGGTCTAGACCCCCAGCCGGGTCCCGGCACAGGACGTAGTTAGCTTCAAGACTAAATCTATGTAGAGCCTTTAGACTCCGTATAGCTGGACTTTATTTCTGGTCTACACGTTCTCACCCAAACGTAGGATTGGTCTCTGCGTGCTGTATGGCCCCGCCCCCCTGACACAGGTCCTTAAGCAGCTCCAGGTGCTCAGGGTTGTCGGTTCCCTTCCCGGTGTCCAGCACCAAGCGGCGCACGTCGTGGTCGTAGATGCGGGTCTTCAGTCCTGGGACATGGCGAACTTTGACCTCCCGGAGAAACACAACCAGACTAAGTTTAACCACTAAGACAAACCAGACTAACCACTAAGACCAACCAGACTAAGTTTAACCACTAAGACCAACCAGACTAACCACTAAGACAAACCAGACTAAGTTTAACCACTAAGACCAACCAGACTAACCACTAAGACCAACCAGACTAAGTTTAACCACTAAGACCAACCAGACTAAGTTTAACCACTAAGACAAACCAGACTAAGTTGAACTACTAAGACCAACCAGACTAAGTTTAACCACTAAGACAAACCAGACTAAGTTGAACTACTAAGACCAACCAGACTAAGTTTAACCACTAAGACCAACCAGACTAAGTTTAACCACTAAGACCAACCAGACTAAGTTGAACTACTAAGACCAACCAGACTAAGTTTAACCACTAAGACAAACCAGACTAAGTTTAACCACTAAGACCAACCAGACTAACCACTAAGACAAACCAGACTAAGTTTAACCACTAAGACAAACCAGACTAAGTTGAACTACTAAGACCAACCAGACTAAGTTTAACCACTAAGACCAACCAGACTAAGTTTCTCCACTAAACATAACCGGAGCCTAATTCTTATCATATGACGTGTTGAGAGTTCAACCACAAACTAATCCTCGAGTAAGCTTGTGTCAAAGCGTGACTTGTCTCTCTTCACGTTGGCATCAGCTCGTGATGTGGACGTTATAACATCATCATCTATCGTTCATGCTAACCAGCTAACCACTAGGGGGTGGATGTTCCTGGTTGAAGAAACTGACTAGAAGCTAGCTGGCGTTGAAACGGCTCTCAGTGTTCATGGCATCCACGGTGAACACTTACATTGATCACATGAGTATTGATCACATGAGTATTGGGAGGTTACCATGGGGTCCAGGAACACCGTGTTCCCCAGACTGAGGACAGCTCTGGCCTGGTGCTGATGACCTCTGACCTTCTGGCTGATGATCCTGGTCACCTGCTCACCAGACACACACGTAATGATTATTTGACCTTTTTAGATCCTGCTGTCCATCACTTTAACTATAATGCACCTTACATTAATGTACCATTAACCTTCCAATACAAATGTAGACATACAGGCAGCTCAACAACTGGCTAACCCAAACACACACACACACACATACACATACATAACACACACACACACACACACAACAAACACACACACGTGACACACACACACACGTAAGACAGACAGACAGACAGACAGGCACACCTCTGGGTTCCAGGTGGGCTCTGAGTCTGTAGGTTGGACGCGACAGACAGACAGACAGGCAGACAGACAGACAGACAGACAGGCAGACAGACAGACAGACAGACAGACAGCCAGGCACACCTCTGGGTTCCAGGTGGGCTCTGAGTCTGTAGGTTGGACGCGACAGACAGACCGGAGACAGACAGACAGACAGGCAGACAGACAGCAACAGACATACACACCTCTGGGTTCCAGGTGGGCTCTGAGTCTGTAGGTTGGACGCGACAGACAGACAGACAGACAGACAGGCAGACAGACAGCAGCAGACAGGCACACCTCTGGGTTCCAGGTGGGCTCTGAGTCTGTAGGTTGGACGCGACAGACAGACAGACAGACGACAGGCAGACAGACAGACAGACAGGGCACACCTCTGGGTTCCAGGTGATAACACACACACAACAAACACACACACATACACACACACATAACACACACACAACAAACACACACACGTGACACACACACACGTAAGACAGACAGACAGACAGACAGACAGACAGACAGGCAGACAGACAGACAGACAGGCACACCTCTGGGTTCCAGGTGGGCTCTGAGTCTGTAGGTTGGACGTGACAGACCACCATCTCGACCGCCTGCTCTGGCAGGACCTGGAAGTGGGCAGGAAGCTGGCGCAGCTGGTTGACCCTCACTTCCTGTTCACGCCCCTCGTCCACCAGGCGCACCGAGACCCAGAACAGACCGTGTTGTTGCTGTGGCTCACACAGGACCCTCACCCTAACACACACACACACACACACACACACGTTAGACAGGACCCTCACCCTAACACACACACACACACACACGTTACACAGGACCCTCACCCTAACACACACACACACACACACACACACGTTACACAGGACCCTCACCCTAACACACACACACACACACACACACACGTTACACAGGACCCTCACCCTAACACACACACACACACGTTACACAGGACCCTCACCCTAACACACACACACACACACACACACACGTTACACAGGACCCTCACCCTAACACACACACACACACACACACACGTTAGACAGGACCCTCACCCTAACACACACACACACACACACACACACACACACGTTAGACAGGACCCTCACCCTAACACACACACACACACACACACACGTTAGACAGGACCCTCACCCTAACACACACACATACACACACACGTTACACAGGACCCTCACCCTAACACACACACACACACACACGTTAGACAGGACCCTCACCCTAACACACACACAAACACACACACACACACACACACACGTTACACAGGACCCTCACCCTAACACACACACACACACACGTTAGACAGGACCCTCACCCTAACACACACACGTTACACAACCCTCACCCTACACACACACACGTTAGACAGGACCCTCACCCTAACACACACACGTTACACACAACCCTCACCCTAACACACACACGTTACACACAACCTTCACCCTAACACACACACGTTACACACAACCCTCACCCTAACACACACACACACACACACGTTACACACAACCCTCACCCTAACACACACACACACACACAGACAGAACCCTCACCCTAACACACACACACACACACAGACAGAACCCTAACACACACACACACACACACAGAAAGAACACTAACACACACACACACAATCCTCACCCTCTCTCTCTCTCTCTCTCTCACACACACACACACACACACACACACACACACACACACACGTAACTAACAGACCAGTATAGACATGATCCAGACCTGGCTCTAACTGGGACCAGTACAGACCTGTGGTAGCACTGGTCCTGCTTCAGGGAGTACAGTCCTCCCACTACCAGCTCCTCAGCGCTCGCTGTCTCCTGGCTGTAGTACGACGCCATGGCGGCCGACAGCTTCTCAAAGCCGTCGTCTGATTGGCTGAGGATGCGACCGCAGAACACAGAAGCCGTCTTGATGCAGAGCGGAAGAACCTTGAGACACAAGGTCATAGGGGAACCACTGAGTATCAAAGTGCTCCATTACATCATGGCTGTGCTCTGGAGACACAAGGTCATAGGGGAACCACTGAGTATCAAAGTGCTCCATTACATCATGGCTGTGCTCTGGAGACACAAGGTCATAGGGGAACCACTGAGTATCAAAGTGCTCCATTACATCATGGCTGTGCTCTGGAGACACAAGGTCATAGGGGAACCACTGAGTATCAAAGTGCTCCATTACATCATGGCTGTGCTCTGGAGACACAAGGTCATAGGGGAACCACTGAGAATCAAAGCGCTGCATTACATCATGGCTGTGCTCTGGAGACACAAGGTCATAGGGGAACCACTGAGTATCAAAGTGCTGCATTACATCATGGCTGTGCTCTGGAGACACAAGGTCATAGGGGAACCACTGAGTATCAAAGTGCTCCATTACATCATGGCTGTGCTCTGGAGACACAAGGTCATAGGGGAACCACTGAGTATCAAAGTGCTCCATTACATCATGGCTGTGCTCTGGAGACACAAGGTCATAGGGGAACCACTGAGTATCAAAGTGCTCCATTACATCATGGCTGTGCTCTGGAGACACAAGGTCATAGGGGAACCACTGAGTATCAAAGTGCTCCATTACATCATGGCTGTGCTCTGGAGACACAAGGTCATAGGGGAACCACTGAGTATCAAAGTGCTCCATTACATCATGGCTGTGCTCTGGAGACACAAGGTCATAGGGGAACCACTGAGTATCAAAGTGCTCCATTACATCATGGGCTGTGCTCTGGAGACACAAGGTCATAGGGGAACCACTGAGTATCAAAGTGCTCCATTACATCATGGCTGTGCTCTGGAGACACAAGGCAACATATAAACTACCGTAATTTTCGGACTATAAGCCGCGCCTTCTTTCCCATTTTTCGATTCTGCGGCTTATATAACGGTGCTGCTAATCTATGGATTTTTACAGCTAACGGCCACTAGGGGACCTCCTAAATCTATGGATTTTACAGGTTACCAACTTTAACTCTATGGGCTCTAGGACCGGTCCGCGCACCTTCAAGCGGCGGGCTCCAGCAGGAAAAGCTGGAGGCCGGAAAAGAGTGAGACAGGTAGCGCGCAAAAGTAAAAGTGGAACCGAGAGTGGAACGAGAGACAGAACGACTAACCCTAACCCTAACTAACCCTTCAGTGGGAGGCGTGGATGACTAGCGGCGATAAATCATTCACCAAAACTGGTCGCATGACGAAGAGGAGTTTGTTGGTTTTGAGAGCGACAACGAAGGAGAGAGGAGAGTGGCTGACGAAGCCACCCTGAGCCTGTTCGTTTCCGACACTGAAGATGAGGACTTTGGTGGTTTTAGTACGCAGGAAGAAGACGGAGATGAGGATTAATGACTTGACTTTTCTGGTTACAGCCGTGTACTGCACCTTAGCCTAAAAGATGAAGACGAGGATTAATGACTTTTCTGGTAGGCTGATTACCGTATATTTTAAGCAGCCGTGTTGCTGCAACTTTAGGCTTACGCGCTTACTGTCGTGTTACAAGCACTTTATTTTGCACTTAAAAAAAACACATTTAATTTAGCCATTGATATTGCCTCGTCAAGCGCTGTAAGCTTTGTTTTTTGTTATGGTACTACTGTAGGCTATAATGTAGATAAATATTCAAAGATGTGCACACTTTTTCAAGGTTTTTCAAAAATAGCCAAAGTTAAGTGGTTAAATGATTGTGACGCTATTAACTAATTTTGCTGGGGAACCCCTAGCACTCCCTCAAGGACCACTGGTTGAAAACCACTGCTGTAGATCGCTGCCGGTATGTGCGCTGGGAGCGCACCGTGTAAGTTTGAAAGTTGAAAGGTTTGTGTGTCTGAAACGCTATGTGATACAGTACAGTTTACACAGCACAGTATATGTTCTGTAGCTACTATTGCACTAAATGGTAACACTTGAATACGTTATGCAAATATGCAACTTGTTTGTTGAAATGTTAATACATGGGAGCTTCCTCAAGCAGCCATCTCTTCCCGACAATCCCCTCTGTGCACGAACCCTTACATATGGTAGTTAAACATTAAAACACCTGCGGCTTATAGTCCAGTGAGGCTTATTTATGTACACATCATTCAATTTAGCTGCTGCGGAAAATGTGCGAAAAATACGGTACTGTATAGAAAACCCATGATGAAGGATAAAGGATTTAAAAATCCGGACAGGAAGCGAGGATGAGGCTGGGAGGAAGTAGTACAGACCGTCAAGGCCCCTGAAGCTGGCAGGAGGGACTGGTCCTGCTGGGGATGGAACTGGTGTCTGTCTGGACACGAGGGGCCGCACCTGGGGAAGTACTGGTTTACTTCCTTCCTGTCTCTAGTGATAGTAAGCGGTAGTTGAGTGTGTGACTAGTCTAGTGAGCCCAGACCTGCACCTGCCCGAAGCTCTTGAGCAGGGTGCAGAGGGGCCTGCTGGTCTTGGCCTGCTCCCGGGCCTGAGAGGACCGCCTGGGCGAAGGAGACCAGCACAGGGGGGCAGCAGGGCGGGGGTCCGCCTCAGGTAGCGCAGCATCCCCGGCAAATGGCGGGCGTTCCCCTCCGTTATGAGCAGCAGGGACTTGGTGGGCGGGGGACAGCGGGCCCCCTGCTGCTCCCAGGACCAGGAAACAAACCAGGGGGTTACCAAGGGGGTGCATAGAGGGGTGGGGCTTGTATAGGGGATGTGTTTAATAAAGGGGTGTGGTTTGTATAGGGGATGTGTTAATAAAGGGGTGTGTTTAATAAAGGGTGTGGTTTGTATAGGGGATGTGTTTAATAAAGGGGTGTGGTTTGTATAGGGGATGTGTTTAATAAAGGGGTGTGGTTTATTAAAGGGGTGTGGTTTGTATAGGGGATGTGTTTAATAAAGGGGTGTGGTTTGTATAGGGGATGTGTTTAATAAAGGGGTGTGGTTTGTATAGGGGATGTGTTTAATAAAGGGGTGTGGTTTGTATAGGGGATGTGTTTTAAGTAAAGGGGTGTGGTTTGTATAGGATGTGTTTAATAAAGGGGTGTGTTTTAATAAAGGGGTGTGGTTTGTATAGGGGATGTGTTTAATAAAGGGGTGTGGTTTGTATAGGGGATGTGTTTAATAAAGGGGTGTGGTTTTAATAAAGGGGGGTGTGTTTTAATAAAGGGGTGTGGTTTGTATAGGGGATGTGTTTATAAAGGGGTGTGTGGTTTGTATAGGGGATGTGTTTAATAAAGGGGTGTGGTTTGTATAGGGGATGTGTTTAATAAAGGGTGTGGTTTTAATAGGGGTGTGTTTGTATAGGGGATGTGTTTTAATAAGGGGTGTGGTTTAATAAAGGGGTGTGGTTTGTATAGGGGATGTGTTTTAATAAAGGGGTGTGGTTTGTATAGGGTGTGGTTTGGTAAATGCTGTGTATGTAATGGGCCTAGGGGATTATGTAGATAGAGGGGTGTAGTTATGTAAATGAGGGGGTGTGGTCAGCAGTCACCTTGTCCGGCAGGTTCCTGAAGTTGTCGGCCATGCTGAAGAGCCGTTGGCCAAACAGGCGGAGGGAGGGGGGGAAGCCGTAATGGACCACACAGGTAGCGTCTCTGACCCCCAGAGCACGCACACACGCATCTGTAGTAACTAAGGGTAAAGGTCGAGCAGTACCAAAAGGTCACGCAGACGTTCTGACTCAGTTTCAGCAGACTAGAAACAAACAACTAGACTTCATCACAGGGCCCCTATTTTACCACCAGGTGTGCGCTCGATCAGCCATGACGAGCCGTTTCAAATCTCAATTTTCCTGCGCCTTAGTGACATCACAAGTGGGAGTGTCCACCTAGATGCAAGATGGCAGGATAAGCACCATCCGCTACAGTCCACTGGTCATGCTAGTAGACTGATCTATAAAGGATGCATCTAGGTGGACACTCCGACTTGACGTGATGTCACTAGGGCAGGGAAGGGCAGACTTTGAAACGGCTCGCACTTTCTCTGGTTTTTTCACCAAATAACATACCCAAAGGAAACGGAGTACATCTCCCCACTGCAAGGGCTTTAATATGTCATCTTGATGCCAAAAGGAGGACAACACCTATATTTTACAGTGAATACCACCTAGTGCATTATCAGCTGGCAGCCCTATAGCTGTATAAGGCCATAGCATTATCAGCCCTGTAGCTCTATAGGGCCATAGCACAACATGTGATGAGTACCTGGTGCATTATCAGCCCTATAGGGCCATAGCACAACATGTGATGAGTACCTGGTGCATTATCAGCCCTATAGCTCTATAGGGCCATAGCACAACATGTGATGAGTACCTGGTGCATTATCAGCCCTATAGCTCTATAGGGCCATAGCACAACATGTGATGAGTACCTGGTGCATTATCAGCCCTATAGCTCTATAGGGCTATAGCCCAACATGTGATGAGTACCTGGTGCATTATCAGCCCTATAGGGCCATAGCACAACATGTGATGAGTACCTGGTGCATTATCAGCCCTATAGCTCTATAGGGCCATAGCACAACATGTGATGAGTACCTGGTGCATTATCAGCCCTGTAGCTCTATAGGGCCATAGCACAACATGTGATGAGTACCTGGTGCATTATCAGCCCTATAGCTCTATAGGGCCATAGCACAACATGTGATGAGTACCTGGTGCATTATCAGCCCTATAGCTCTATAGGCCCATAGCCCAACATGTGATGAGTACCTGGGTCAATATATGACGCCAATAAAGTGAAGTAGAGCTAGGTTTAGGTATAGTATCCAAATAAATATAAATTCAATCCAAACCAATGCAAAAATGACAATATATACGTGATGAGACACAAACAGGTGGAAGTCTCAAGAACCCACTGTTCAAATTAGACATTTGAACAGGGGTTGGAATGGATTTTCGGTTAGCCAACAATGTTTGATCGAATAAAAGCGGAGAATGTAATTACCCATAATGATTTGCGTTCTTGGGCCCACGTCCCCCCTCCAGTGTTGAACGGTGGCCTCACACAGGTCCGTTGATGCTTGGTGGGCCTTGAGGCACATGGCTGAGGTGGTGTTCACCACCTGACACACACACACACACACACACACACCTCAAAAACCCTCTACTACTCATATTATTAAACAGCGGTTTTATTGTTCTGAGTCTTCACCTTGAACACCTGCTCCACCTCCTCCACAGAGTTGGCGATGATGAGGGTCTTCTGGCCATAGTCTGGGACCAAGTCCAAAACACCCAGCAGCACTGACACCCGGTCGGTCTGCAGCGCTGGCAGGGCCGTCTGAAGGACCAAGAACAGGGAGGACTGGTTACTCTGCAGCGCTAGCAGGGCCGTCTGGAGGACCCAGAACAGGGAGGACTGGTTACTCTGCAGCGCTAGTAGGGCCGTCTGGAGGACCCAGAACAGGGAGGACTGGTTACTCTGCAGCGCTAGCAGGGCCCCCTGGAGGACCCAGAACAGGGAGGACTGGTTACTCTGCAGCGCTAGTAGGGCCCGTCTGGAGGACCCAGAACAGGGAGGACTGGTTACTCTGCAGCGCTAGCAGGGCCGTCTGGAGGACCCAGAACAGGGAGGACTGGTTACTCTGCAGCGCTAGCAGGGCCGTCTGGAGGACCCAGAACAGGGAGGACTGGTTACTCTGCACAGCGCTAGCAGGGCCCCCTGGAGGACCCAGAACAGGGAGGACTGGTTACTCTGCAGCGCTAGCAGGGCCCCCTGGAGGACCCAGAACAGGGAGGACTGGTTACTCTGCCTAAAATGGTCCGTTAGAGTGGCCCCTCCCACTCTAACATGACCCCTCCCACTCTACTACGTCAATCTTCCCCATATAAGTGGCTCCTCCCACACACAAAACATGGCTCCTGCTACTGACCTGCTGGACTCCAGCGTACAGCGCCGCCTCCTGCGGCAGGGTGATGACGACGCAGGGACAAGGCATGTGATTGGTCAGCAGGGCCTCCATGTGACCGCTCCAGCGCCGGGACACGGCCAGGATCTGCCGGGGGTGCCCCCCATCCGTCACCTTCTGGAAGTGCTGCAAGATGGAAGACATCTAGGACACACACACACACACACACACACACACACACACACACACTAGAGCAAGAAGATCTCACCCCTACCTGCTCCTTAATGACCTGTCTCTGTACTGTCTAACCCCTACCTGCTCCTTAATGACCTGTCTCTGTACTGTCTAACCCCTACCTGCTCCTTAATGACCTGTGTCTGTACTGTCTAACCCCTACCTGCTCCTTAATGACCTGTCTCTGTACTGTCTAACCCCTACCTGCTCCTTAATGACCTGTCTCTGTACTGTCTAACCCCTACCTGCTCCTTAATGACCTGTCTCTGTACTGTCTAACCCCTACCTGCTCCTTAATGACCTGTCTCTGTACTGTCTAACCCCTACCTGCTCCTTAATGACCTGTCTCTGTACTGTCTAACCCCTACCTGCTCCTTAATGACCTGTCTCTGTACTGTCTAACCCCTACCTGCTCCTTAATGACCTGTCTCTGTACTGTCTAACCCCTACCTGCTCCTTAATGACAGTAGAACCTCCCACCTGTTCTAACCATCATCAGTAGAACCTCCCCACCTGTTCTAACCATCAGTAGAACCTCCCACCTGTTCTAACCATCATCGGTAGAACCTCCCACCTGTTCTAACCATCAGTAGAACCTCCCACCTGTTCTAACCATCATCAGTAGAACCTCCCACCTGTTCTAACCATCATCGGTAGAACCTCCCACCTGTTCTAACCATCATCAGTAGAACCCTCCCACCTGTTCTAACCATCATCGGTAGAACCTCCCACCTGTTCTAACCATCATCAGTAGAACCTCCCCACCTGTTCTAACCATCATCAGTAGAACCTCCCCACCTGTTCTAACCATCATCAGTAGGAACCTCCCCGCCTGTTCTAACCATCATCAGTAGAACCTCCCCACCTGTTCTAACCTTCATCAGTAGAACCTCCCACCCTGTTCTAACCATCATCAGTAGAACTCCCACCTGTTCTAACCATCGTTAGTAGAACCTCCCCACCTGTTCTACCCATCATCAGTAGAAACCTCCCACCTGTTCTACCCCATCATCAGTAGAACCTCCCCACCTGTTCTAAACCATCATCAGTAGAACCTCCCACCTGTTCTACCCATCATCAGTAGAAACCTCCCACCTGTTCTACCCATCATCGGTAGAACCTCCCACCCGTTCTAACCATCATCAGTAGAACCTCCCACCTGTTCTACCCATCATCAGTAGAACCTCCCACCTGTTCTAACCATCATCAGTAGAACCTCCCACCTGTCTAACCATCATCGTAGAACCCTCCCACCTGTTCTAACCATCATCAGTAGAACCTCCCACCTGTTCTACCCATTGATCAGTAGAACCTCCCACCTGTTCTAACCATCATTAGTAGAACCTGCCCACCTGTTCCGGGGCGAGGGAGTACAGTAGGTCAGCCTGGTCCAGGATGAGGTGAGAGAGACGGAGGAACAGGAAGCAGGTGACAGGAAATGAGGCGCATCAGGCTGAAGGGCGTGGTCACCAGCAGAAGGCCTGGAGGGGGAGCCAGTAAGACGGACAGCTGCACTTCAACAACACAGTCTGGGTCACCGTGGTATCAGGTCAAGGACCCGCTGGTCTACAGGGGCCCGCTGGTCTACTGGGGCCCGCTGGTCTACAGGGGCCCACTGGTCTACAGGGGCCCGCTGGTCTACAGGGGCCCGCTGGTCTACAGGGACCTGCTGGTCTACAGGGGCCCGCTGGTCTACAGGGGCCCGCTGGTCTACTGGGACCCGCTGGTCTACTGGGGCCCGCTGGGTCTACAGGGGCCCGCTGGTCTACAGGGGCCCGCTGGTCTATTGGGACCCACTGGTCTACAGGGGCCCGCTGGTCTACAGGGACCTGCTGGTCTACAGGGGCCCGCTGGTCTACAGGGGCCCGCTGGTCTACAGGGGCCCGCTGGTCTACTGGGACCCACTGGTCTACAGAGGCCCGCTGGTCTACAGGGGCCCGCTGGTCTACAGGGGCCCGCTGGTCTACAGGGACCTGCTGGTCTACAGGGGCCCGCTGGTCTACAGGGGCCCGCTGGTCTACAGGGGCCCGCTGGTCTACAGGGGCCCGCTGGTCTACTGGGACCCGCTGGTCTACAGGGGCCCGCTGGTCTACTGGGACCCGCTGGTCTACAGGGGCCCGCTGGTCTACAGGGGCCCGCTGGTCTACAGGGGCCCGCTGGTCTACAGGGACCTGCTGGTCTACAGGGGGCCCGCTGGTCTTCAGGGGCCCGCTGGTCTACAGGGGCCCGCTGGTCTACAGGGGCCCGCTGGTCTACAGGGGCCCGCTGGTCTACTGGGACCCGCTGGTCTACAGGGGCCCGCTGGTCTACTGGGACCCGCTGGTCTACAGGGGCCCACTGGTCTACAGGGGCCCGCTGGTCTACAGGGGCCCGCTGGTCTACAGGGACCTGCTGGTCTACAGGGGCCCGCTGGTCTACAGGGGCCCGCTGGTCTACTGGGACCCGCTGGTCTACAGGGGCCCGCTGGTCTACAGGGGCCCACTGGTCTACAGGGGCCCGCTGGTCTACAGGGGCCCGCTGGTCTACAGGGACCTGCTGGTCTACAGGGGCCCGCTGGTCTACAGGGGCCCGCTGGTCTTCAGGGGCCCGCTGGTCTACAGGGGCCCGCTGGTCTACAGGGGCCCGCTGGTCTACAGGGGCCCGCTGGTCTACAGGGGCCCGCTGGTCTACTGGGACCCGCTGGTCTACAGGGGCCCGCTGGTCTACAGGGGCCCGCTGGTCTACTGGGACCCGCTGGTCTACAGGGGCCCACTGGTCTACAGGGGCCCGCTGGTCTACAGGGGCCCGCTGGTCTACAGGGGCCCGCTGGTCTACAGGGACCTGCTGGTCTACAGGGGCCCGCTGGTCTATTGGGACCCACTGGTCTACAGGGGCCCGCTGGTCTATTGGGACCCACTGGTCTACAGGGGCCCGCTGGTCTACAGGGACCTGCTGGTCTACAGGGGCCCGCTGGTCTACAGGGGCCCGCTGGTCTACTGGGGCCCGCTGGTCTACTGGGACCCACTGGTCTACAGAGGCCCGCTGGTCTACTGGGGCCCGCTGGTCTACAGGGGCCCGCTGGTCTACTGGGACCCGCTGGTCTACAGGGGCCCACTGGTCTACAGGGGCCCGCTGGTCTACAGGGGCCCGCTGGTCTACAGGGACCTGCTGGTCTACAGGGGCCCGCTGGTCTATTGGGACCCACTGGTCTACAGGGGCCCGCTGGTCTATTGAGACCCACTGGTCTACAGGGGCCCGCTGGTCTACAGGGGCCCGCTGGTCTACAGGGGCCCGCTGGTCTACTGGGGCCCGCTGGTCTACTGGGACCCACTGGTCTACAGAGGCCCGCTGGTCTACTGGGGCCCGCTGGTCTACAGGGACCTGCTGGTCTACAGGGGCCCGCTGGTCTATTGGGACCCACTGGTCTACAGGGGCCCGCTGGTCTATTGAGACCCACTGGTCTACAGGGGCCCGCTGGTCTACAGGGGCCCGCTGGTCTACAGGGGCCCGCTGGTCTACTGGGGCCCGCTGGTCTACTGGGATACACTGGTCTACAGAGGCCCGCTGGTCTACTGGGGCCCGCTGGTCTACAGGGGCCCTCTGGTCTACAGGGGCCCGCTGGTCTACAGGGGCCCGCTGGTCTACTGGGGCCCGCTGGTCTACTGGGACCCACTGGTCTACAGGGGCCCGCTGGTCTACTGGGACCCGCTGGTCTACAGGGGCCCGCTGGTCTACTGAGGCCCGCTGGTCTACTGGGGCCCGCTGGTCTACAGGGGCCTGCTGGTCTACAGGGGCCCGCTGGTCTACAGGGGCCCGCTGGTCTTCAGGGGCCCGCTGGTCTACAGGGGCCCGCTGGTCTACTGGGACCCGCTGGTCTACAGGGGCCCGCTGGTCTATTGGGACCCACTGGTCTACAGGGGCCCGCTGGTCTACTGGGGCCCGCTGGTCTACAGGGTCCCGCTGGTCTACAGGGGCCTGCTGGTCTACTAGGGTAGGGGTTCGGGGAGAGGGTGAACTTACAGTTCTTGGGGATCTTGACAGTCTTGGCCTCGTCCTTGGCGACGCCCAGCAGCACCAGGATAGGATGGAAGGTGTGATAGGCTTGGAGTTCGTCCAATGATTCGGCCACAGTATGGGCTCTATCCCAGCCAGGACACAGAATCACTGCTACTGGCTACACACACAAACACAGGGATATTAGTGTGGGTTTGTGTGTATCGATACGTTTCTGTATATGTGTATTAATGTACACACACACACACACACCCCAGAGTGTGCGCTGGGTGAGCGGGGAGACAGCAGCAGGTGGGTGAGGAGGGGGGGCAGGTAGCTGAGGGGCTGGTCAGCTTTGTGGGAGATGATGAGGGTGTCACAGCCCCTCGTCACAGCTGGCCAGCTGTAGCGCTCACACACTTCTGGGCCAGGGTAGCCCATCCTCACCAGAACCTACACACACCATACAGTATATACACACACAGTATATACACACAATCATACAGTATATACACACACAGTATATACACAATTCATACAGTGTACACACACATTATAGAAGGAGGAGGTGTGTGTTCCTCTGTGGGGGAGGAGGTGTGTGCTCCTCTGAGGAGGAGGAGGAGGTGTGTGGTCCTCTGTGGAGGAGGAGGAGGTGTGTGTTCCTCTGTGGAGGAGGAGGAGGAGTGTGTTCCTCTGTGGAGGAGGAGGAGGAGTGTGCTCCTCTGTGGAGGAGGAGGAGTGTGCTCCTCTGTGGAGGAGGAGGAGGTGTGTGTTACCCTGTGGAGGAGGAGGAGGAGTGTGCTCCTCTGAGGAGGAGGAGGAGGAGGTGTGTGTTACCCTGTGGAGAAAGTGTGTGATGGGGGCGTCGGCCAGGCTGGTGCAGGGTTCGATTGGCATAGCAGAGTGTAGTAACACTCCCTCCTTGCAGGGAGGGGGTGCAACAACCGGCTGCTGAGAGAGAAGAGACACACACTGCTGTAGTGAACACACACACACCATGAGCAACGAGCCACAGAGGTGCTATAGGAACACACACACACACACACACACACACCTTCTCCTTGGGGTCCAGTTCCGGTTCTGGGCTGATCCACTGGAGCAGTCTGAAGACAACGGTTTACAACTTAATCACAGCTCAGGTACTGGTTCCCTGTGGAGTCCACCCACCACTCACCTGGTACAGGCCCGTGTTCATTACAACAGGTACTGGTTCCCTGTGGAGTCCACCCACCACTCACCTGGTACAGGCCCGTGTTCATTACAACAGGTACTGGTTCCCTGTGGAGTCCACCCACCACTCACCTGGTACAGGCCCGTGTTCATTACAACAGGTACTGGTTCCCTGTGGAGTCCACCCACCACTCACCTGGTACAGGCCCGTGTTCATTACAACAGGTACGGGTTCCCTGTGGAGTCCACCCACCACTCACCTGGTACAGGCCCGTGTTCATTACAACAGGTACTGGTTCCCTGTGGAGTCCACCCACCACTCACCTGGTACAGGCCCGTGTTCATTACAACAGGTACTGGTTCCCTGTGGAGTCCACCCACCACTCACCTGGTACAGGCCCGTGTTCATTACAACAGGTACTGGTTCCCTGTGGAGTCCACCCACCACTCACCTGGTACAGGCCCGTGTTCATTACAACAGGTACTGGTTCCCTGTGGAGTCCACCCACCACTCACCTGGTACAGGCCCGTGTTCATTACAACAGGTACTGGTTCCCTGTGGAGTCCACCCACCACTCACCTGGTACAGCCCTGGTCCTCCAGGCTACTGGACACTCTGGGCGTCTGGGCCGGTCCAGACGTTGTTTCCCTAACAGCACAGACACACACGTTTACATTTTATAGCAATGCCAATAGTTAACCAATAGTGACACTTAAACAGGTGAAGTGTTTCAGAGCTATAATATAGATAAGCAGGACGTTTTTATCTGGCGAGTACAGACTGATCTTCATGGCTCCTGCACAGAGAGCAAAGCTGGGTGAACAGGTGGTTCTGATAAAGGTTCTGGTACTCAATGTCTGTTTGCTGTGTTCTGGTACCGCTTCTGTTTCCCCCAGGTGCCTGTGGGGGTTGAATTCTGAAGCTCCTCCCCCATGACATCCTGAGGCCAATCAGCAGCCAGCTCCCTATTCAGACTCTCCTGCCAAACAAGAAGCACACACACCAATCAGCACTCACGCACCAATCAGCCTCCACGTGTAATGTTGACCTACATGGAGCTGATGAACAGTACACCAGTTGGATATTTGTTGCATTTTATTTCTTGATCTGGTTGGGTCGGTTCCCTAGTGAAGCACGTTGTTTTTTTTGTTTATTGTCGTTTTGCACACAAAGTAATTGATGGATATATTGATTGATGAAAGCACCTTTACATCCATGAGATGACCCCGAGATTCTGCCCCAAGATCTGGCTTCGGAGTCGGTGGTTTGATGGATGGATTAGGGCCGGGGTTAGGTGGTTTGATGGATGGATTAGGGCCGGGGTTAGGTGGTTTGATGGATGGATTAGGGCCGGGGTTAGGTGGTTTGATGGATGGATTAGGGCCGGGGTTAGGTGGTTTGACGGATGGATTAGGGCCGGGGTTAGGTGGTTTGACGGATGGATTAGGGCCGGGGTTAGGTGGTTTGACGGATGGATTAGGGCCGGGGTTAGGTGGTTTGACGGATGGATTAGGGCCGGGGTTAGGTGGTTTGATGGATGGATTAGGGCCGGGGTTAGGTGGTTTGATGGATGGATTAGGGCCGGGGTTAGGTGGTTTGATGGATGGATTAGGGCCGGGGTTAGGTGGTTTGATGGATGGATTAGGGCCGGGGTTAGGTGGTTTGATGGATGGATTAGGGCCGGGGTTAGGTGGTTTGATGGATGGATTAGGGCCGGGGTTAGGTGGTTTGATGGATGGATTAAGAGTGGGGTTGGCCTGGTCAGTGGCCACTTGTTACGACCCCAATTGATATCTAGGGGTATCTTTGGGGAGTAACAATGAATATTTTTCCGGGGGACAAGGAGGAGTCTCAGACAGAGGTAAAGGTTAACAAAAAGGTTTATTAAAGTAACGAAAAACCACTTTCCCAAAAAGGGGAAAACACAAAGGGAAACAACTACCAGTAAACAAAACTATAACTAAACACTAATTAACCAAAATAGCTCACTATACTAGTTCCACGAGAAGAAACAACACTTCGTTAACTAGCTTCCACAGAATGCAGCACGTTATCTGCCGAATGGCTCACTGGCTCCCGTGCTCTGGTCCGCTCCCAGCTTATATACCCCTACCCTGAGCAGGTGCACTCAATCTTCCTGATTGCTTGAGTGCTGCAGGAGGAGGGACAAACAGTAGGCTGGGGAGAGAACACAGTTAGCCACACAAAAACACACTACGTCCGTAACACTCCCCCCCATAAGAGCAAACGGGTAGTTTGCAACATTAGAGCAACACTACTCTAATTGTCACATCACAGGGGAAGTTGCACACTCACTTCCCCACTGTCACATAAGGTGGTCTGTGATCTGTCCATCTAGTGCTAAAAATGTACGAATCGGTAACCTGCAATCCGACCACCTTACCGTCAGAAGTGTACAAGATGATTCCACGAGCCGCTGGAACACCACGTTCAAGCTGGCTAAATGGTCAGCCCAGGTGTCAGTACACCACCACATCATCAAAATACACATCACAGTTAGCAAGAACAGATAACCAGACTTCGTCTTGGGCAGCATCAACACTCCGTCATCCAGACGGAATGACTGTTTCCTACTGTCCTTGCAATCATTTCCCTTGACTGCGGCGAAACACCTTGACAGGGAAGAATCCCTCTTCTGAGCACTTATCAGTGCTTCGCGAGTCAATGATAATGGTGCCTCAGAAGCACTAACTAACTCTTCCACCGCTTCACGCTCCTTCAATGCGCCATCCACCAACCCGTCATCAGGTGACAACACTTCCTCAAACTTAAACACATCCGGATGATGGCTAACCAGGTCATCAGGGTCAGATTCAATAATGGGAACACTAACAACCTCAGGAGTAGGGTAGACCTTCCCTCCCGCTATGTCGTTACCCATTATGAAGTCCACACCTTCGACAGGAAAACTGGGGCGGACAGCAACTGGGAAGAAACCCGTAATCAAATCCGATTTCACATGGACGTAATGGAGAGGTGCGGGTACAAAACCCATCCCAATACCTCTTACTATAGTGCTTGTATTACAGGCAGAGGTATCACTCACGGGCAGGATACTAGAAAGAATGAATGACTGAGAGCCACCAGTGTCTCGCAACACTGTGACTGAACGTTGGTCATTCACCTTTCCAGTGAGAGACACAGATCCGGTGAAGATGAAAGGCTTAAAACACTCATCAGGTAGGGTTTTATCTACGGGGCGGCTACCGGTGGGCACTGTTTTAATCAAACCCATACCCTTCGTCCGCTTGAAAACTACCCCTGCTGGTTTTGGACCTGGCACCTGCCGCTTACGTTTCAGAGCTATGCAATTGGCGATAAGGTGACCAGGCTTGTGGCAGTAGAAACACTGTCTCTCAGCCATAGGACATGACAAGGGCGCTCTGGGCTGGGGGATACGTGCATCACCAGACCTCTGCGAAAAACCACGATTGAATGACTGATCTGGTTTATTAAAAACACTCTTGTGCATGAGAGCGAACTCTTCCGCCAGCGTAGCAGCCTGCTGTAATGTAGCTACCTTCTGCTCATTCAGATAGATCACTGTACGCTCAGTCACACAGTTTTTAAACTCCTCCACCAGCATCAGCTCACGCAGTAAAACATAGTCCTTTGCCTTACATGATGCACACCATCGGTCAAAGAGGATCTCTTTCTCAACTCTGACTCTATCTCCAACTTTTTCAACTCTAATTCCCTCCTGAGTTGAAACTCTCGCTCCTCCTTTCTTTCCTGCGTCTCCTGCTGAAGACGAGCTACACGCATCTTCAATCGGGCACCTCCCACAGAACCAGAAGTTGTCTCTATAGAGAGTGGCTCAAACCGTGGCATTGTGTACGGCTTTACCTCTTCCTCACTACCCTCTCCCCCTGGAGTAAAACCACCAGGCTGTGGCTCAATCGCTCCTTCCTGACTCTCACCCGGGGATACCGCTGCAGTAGCCCCGGCCACCACACCAGGAGACTCCTCCAAAACCTGTGAGGCAAGAATTCCCTTCTCTACCAGTCCTCTTAAAAGGACAGCCTTCAGATGTTTTTTAATAAGGGACCGTGAAACTGAAATACCGTAATAATCGGCAATCAACACAAATCATCCTTCCTACAGCCATCAACCTGACTTAAAGTAGGATGAGCCACAAACTCCTCTAAGTTGAACACTGCCATTCTACCAAAAGGCAAAACACAGTGACTGCCGTCCGAAGCTAATCACGTAGTAGGTTAGGCTGAGCTACAAACAAATAGTTCTACCACACCCACGTACTGATTTAGCCACCTTAAGTCCTCTTTCACTGGTCAAGAGTGTGAGAAGCGTCAATGCCAGGTGCCACACACACGCGTTATGCGAATACCACGCTCAGCCTTATATAAAACTACTTCCTCAATTCCTATACCCCAAAGCTATTTCTACCTATCTTCTGGAGCTTGCCGGGCTCGAGGCGACTTTAAAGGCTCAACTTCAGCGGCCGGAGCCCTGAAACGCCTACCTCCGTCGGGGAAACTAGTCCCCGCCCAGGATTCACTCCCAAAACAAGAAAGGTAAAACAACAAATGAGTGCCCGAAGGAAAGACTAATACAGTCCAGCTGGACACTCCCCTATCTAACTGAGGAAGCAGATTAAACGTTTTGCAAAGGCTGAACACATGGCCACCCAGACAATGATACTCACCACGCTAGCCACCAGAGCCGTCTATCAAAGCTTCTCCTTGTCGATCCCGGACGAGCCCCCACTTCCACTGACAACATCAACATCTGTACAGGAAGTGGACTGGAAGCCTGCATCTGGGTTCAGGTACTTGAGGATCCTGCAGAGAGGGAGGGGTACATTACAGCAGGGGGTTGGAAGGTATTGGTCCATCTAGCCTGTTAAGGAAACACTATTGGTCAGGGCATTGTGATGGAACCAGAATAGTCTGAGGCTATTGGTCAGAGCAGCCAGAAGAGATGCGTCTGCATCTTCCCCAGTGTGCTCCCCGAACAACAAAAAAGTTATATTTTATAGTTTCAACAATAAAACACACAATATAGTTTCAACAGTTACTATATTGATACAATGAAGTAACAATAGTAACTATTTTTACCATAGTTACAGGTATGACATTATAGTTACTTTATTTACAATCTAGTTATATTAAGAATATATTTAGGTGCCTCACCCCTCACAGCCAGCAGGACATCCTGACTCTGCTCCTCTCCCTTCTCCTGGAACCCTCTCAGACTCCTCCTCATCCTGGGCTCTCCCTTCCAGGCTCCTCTAGAAAACACCACAGGCTCAGCGCACCACAGGCTCAGGGCACCACAGGCTCAGGGCACCACAGGCTCAAGGCACCACAGGCTCAAGGCACCACAGGCTCAGCGCACCACAGGCTCAAGGCACCACAGGCTCAAGGCACCACAGGCTCAGGGCACCACAGGCTCAGGGCACCACAGGCTCAGCGCACCACAGGCTCAAGGCACCACAGGCTCAGGGCACCACAGGCTCAGGGCACCACAGGCTCAAGGCACCACAGGCTCAGGGCACCACAGGCTCAGCGCACCACAGGCTCAGCGCACCACAGGCTCAGGGCACCACAGGCTCAGGGCACCACAGGCTCAGGGCACCACAGGCTCAAGGCACCACAGGCTCAGGGCACCACAGGCTCAGGGCACCACAGGCTCAGGGCACCACAGGCTCAGCGCACCACAGGCTCAGGGCACCACAGGCTCAGGCACCACAGGCTCAGGGCACCACAGGCTCAGGGCACCACAGGCTCAGGCACCACAGGCTCAGGGCACCACAGGCTCAGCGCACCACAGGCTCAGCGCACCACAGGCTCAAGTCATCACTTGTACAGTGATGACATCAACACCTGTATTGCAAGCCCTTTTAACATGTAATCAGTTGGGCTGACTAGTAGTCATTTAGTTTTCACTAGTGGAAATGACATTTCGACATGTCAGAATGTTGTTTGACTCATTAAAATTTTAATTTAAGATATCTGTTAAACAATTTTGACATGTTACAAAAATATTTTCACATGTAGAAATTACATTTAGACTAGTCGAAACAGATTTACAGATATCTTTAATTTAATTATAGATATCAGTAATTCCTTTTTCACTAGTAACATTAACGCTAACATTTCTACAATCCATTGGTCGACGTTTAATTACCATCTTAGTTTCGGATATGTATGTACGTCATTGAAGATATCTACAATTACATTTTGACTAGTCAAAATTCCTTTTTTTATATCTAAAATTCAATTCTGACTAGTTATAAATGGAATTGAAGATATCTCAAATATAATTGTTACTAGTACGAATATAGTTTTCACTAGTTACAATTGTATTTCAGATATCTGCAATGCAATTCTAGATATCTGAAAATACAATCTTACTAGAACTGATGTGATTGGTTATGTTAGTCTCCACCCCCAGGTCAGGCGGTACCAGGGAACTGATGTGATTGGTTATGTTAGTGTCCACCCCCAGGTCAGGCGGTACCAGGGAACTGATGTGATTGGTTATGTTAGTCTCCACCCCCAGGTCAGGCGGTACCAGGGAACTGATGTGATTGGTTATGTTAGTCTCCACCCCCAGGTCAGGCGGTACCAGAGAACTGATGTGATTGGTTATGTTAGTCTCCACCCCCAGGTCAGGCGGTACCAGAGAACTGATGTGATTGGTTATGTTAGTCTCCACCCCCAGGTCAGGCGGTACCAGAGAACTGATGTGATTGGTTATGTTAGTCTCCACCCCCAGGTCAGGCGGTACCAGGGAACTGATGTGATTGGTTATGTTAGTCTCCACCCCCAGGTCAGGCGGTACCAGGGAACTGATGTGATTGGTTATGTTAGTCTCCACCCCCAGGTCAGGCGGTACCAGGAACTGATGTGATTGGTTATGTTAGTCTCCACCCCCAGGTCAGGCGGTACCAGGGAACTGATGTGATTGGTTATGTTAGTCTCCACCCCCAGGTCAGGTGGTACCAGACGACAGACTGTGTGATAATGACCATGAAGCTGATCAGCCCGGAGGAGCAGCGATGTGACTTCTACCCTGACAGAGTTGTCTACAGGTCAGCTGATAACTGACCCCTAAGCCTGCGTCACACTTCACACACTTGGTCACACTTTGTACCAGATCTATATTAAGTGTGTGGGTGTGTGTGTGTGTCAGCGGGAGCGTTGGAGGGCGGTGGTACCGGGCGGACCTGGGTCTGGCGGGTACGGTTGCCGTGGCGTCCTGCAGCTGGAGCATGAAGTGCAACCAGCCGGTTCTCCTGCTGCGCAAAGACCCAGCCGGCCGCTGGGACCACCTGCTGAGATACAAGGTTCCCATGGCAACACATGCATGATCACATGACAACACCATCAAATCACCATGGCAACTCCATCATATCTCATGACGACCCATGGCAACACCATCACCATGACAACACATGCTATTGCATAGCGATAAACCTTAACGTAATTTCCCCAGCACCCTTTGGTGAGTTATGACTTGGAGCACTGGGAGGAAGAGGAAGAGGAAGAAGAGGATGCAACACACAGCTGTATGGAGACCCCACCCTTACAGGCCTTATATACCTGGAGATACAACCTTATAGACCTGGGGATACAACCTTATATACCTGGAGATACAACCTATATACCTGGGGATACAACCAAGAGATACAGGTCTATATACTAAGAGATACAGGCTTCTATACCAGGAGATATAACCTTCTGTACCAGGAGATCCAGGTGTTTACAAGGAGATCCAGGTATACGGTTCTGAAGCCCTGTACAGCCTCCTCAGGGCCTGTTGGGCAGCAGGTGTTTCCAGCAGGTGTGTGATGAGTGGGTGACCTGCAGGTGTGTAATTTTTTTATTTTTTTATTTAACCTTTATTTAACCAGGAAGGGCTCATTGAGATTTAAAATCTCTTTTTCAAGAGCGTCCTGGCCAAGATAGGCAGCACCAAGTCATTACAAAAAAATTACAGAGAGACAACATGAAAAACTACAAGTAATCTAGTAAAAACCATTCATGAATTCACAAGAGTATAACAATATCAAAAACAGCAAATTAAAAACATTGACAGGTCAGGGAATCAGCCTCAAAATCCTTCATCAGAGATTTAAAAACACCAATCGGGACAAGTTCTTCCAGTTTAAAATTATTTTGTAAGGTGTTCCAAGACGATGGCGCAGAGTACATAAAATACCTTTTACCAAATTCAGTTCGGACATTTGGAACAGATAGCAGGATAAAGTCCAGTGAACGAAGAGAGTACCCCCCACATTTCTGAACAATAAAAATGCCCAAATAAAAAGGTAGTAAACCCAAAATGGCTTTGTAAATAAAAGTATACCA
>JACYXH010000276.1:0-92326 GCA_026745465.1 Lota lota | reverse complement strand
TTCCTGAGAAGAAAAGAACACTTGTTTCTTAACTGCCTAAAAATAAGCCAATCAGCATCAGAACAAGATTTCCTAGCTTTAGCCCAGGCTAGATTACGGTCGTGAATAATACAAGACAACTCATAAGAAAACCATGGATTATCCCGCCCTTTAACCCTGAACCTGCGGAATGGTGCATGTTTGTTTACTATTTGGAAAAAAACATCATGAAAGAATATCCAGGCAGTTTCCACATCAGGGATAAGCTCAATCTTGCTCCAGTCAAAATAAAACAAATCATGAAAGAAAGCCTGCTCATTAAAACACTTCAAATTTCTCTTACAAATAAAACGTGGATTTGTCTTTGGAACCTTAGTATTTCTAACAGCAACAACAGCACAATGGTCACTTAAATCATTACAAAAAACACCAACCGCAGAATATTTATGTGGAACATTTGTCAATATCAAATCAATCAGGGTAGATTTATCAGGGCATTTAAGATTTGGGCGAGTGGGTGAATTAATCAACTGGGTAAGATTCATAGAATTACAAAACATTTTTAAATCATCAGACACCGGTTTTAACCAACACCAGTTGAGATCACCAATCAAGATCATTTCACTGTAAAGAAGTTTAGACATAAGGTGCGTCAAAGAAAATGCATCACCAAGAGCAGAGGGGGGTCTATAACAGCCAATCACAGTTATCGAGAGGCCCTTTGAAACCTCAATATTCAAAGCAAGAAATTCCAACTGTTTACAAATAGTTTCAGACTTTGCCACACTTACATGGAATTTAGATTTTACATATATAGCCACACCCCCACCTTTCTTAACCCGATCTGCACGATAAACATTGTAACCACTTATACAAATATCCTTATCAAAAATAGACTTGCTGAGCCAGGTTTCCGAAAACACAATTACATCAGCATCAGTTGATTTAGCCCAAATCCTAACCCCATACATTTTTGACAACAAGCTGCGTACATTTAAATGAAAAATACCAAAACCAGATCTTGATTTAAAATCAGAGGGGGTTTGGAGACATTGCATATCAGGGCCAGGGTTAGGTTGCACGTTACCTGATATCAACAACAGAAGAATAACTAGGCACCTCTGTTTAATAACCTTGCACGGCTTCTCTTTTTTAAGAGACCTACTGCAAGCGAATTCTCCAAGTGAGTTTCCAGACAATACAAAACAGTCATTTAAAACCATTAGACTTTGGTAGTGACACAAATTCGTACTGTTCTCATCATGCCACAAATGCATCGGCACTTGGACCAGTGGACCGAGTGAAAAAGAGCGAGTTCCTGCAGACAAAATGTCTAATGGACGCGAGAGTACATTGTCAGATGTACTCACCCTGCGACAATGTTCGTTTTCTCCAGAGTTCAATAAAGTTAGTGCACAAAGCAATACCACGTAAATTGTCATTTTCTCTGACCAAAAAACAAGAGGCCAACGAAGGTAAGTGGAGAGAGGGACAGCGTGTATGTGAGTCAATGTGAGTGTTTGCGCGTGTGAGTAGATTGGGTGTTGAGGGCGATAGAGAGAACGGGTTGAGCTGCCACTGACAGCCAGGCGAAGAGCAAGGAGCAACTCGGACAAGACACTCCGCGGACTAACGAGGAACTCAGGCCAGCCAGAGATAGGGTTACTTTGGTACACTTCAAGTAATGAAGTTCCGAGTTGAGGAGGACCCGTGATCTTTACACCAGCAAAAATAAAATAGTTTGCACTACGCAACAAAAATAGTTTGCACTACGCAACAACGAAGTTACGCAACCATAAAAAAAAATCGATTATTAGTAGGTTAAAATGTACTAGTCACAAACAAACGACTTGACAAACGACTTGACATGCTGCCATCTTGGCATTAGGATTTGGTGATGAGTGTTGTGATGAGTGTGTTGTGTCCTGCAGGGTACTGCTTCGCGGAGGACACAGGAGAGGAGTGTAGCTTCGTCCTGGACCACAGCGAGAGCGAGACTGACTAAACCTGAAACACCACAGCTCCTCCTGGACTTCTGTGATTGGTTGTTTGGTGAAGCGTAGTATATATTGGCTGACTGAGTCTGAGTTGTCTCAGCCAATCGGTGGTCTTTGGTCGTATGACCAAAGACCAGTATTCAGGAAAGCTGAGTGAATCTTGGTTCTTGTAGGTTTATAAAACATTTGGTTGTTGTTGTATTTCTTACAGAGAGAAACTGCCTTTTTCTTTTGTTGAATGTTAAAATAAGCAGTTTTGAGTTATTAAAGAGTTTGTAAAGCAATGTGTCAAACCCAATATGGCAATCCCTTTTAACATGTAATCAGTTGGGCTGACTAGTAGCCATTTAGTTTTCACTAGTGGAAATGACATTTTGACATGTCAGAATGTTGTTTGACTCATTAAAATTTTAATTTAAGATATCTGTTAAACAATTTTGACATGTTACAAAAATATTTTCACATGTAGAAATTACATTTAGACTAGTCGAAACTGATTTACAGATATCTTTAATTTAATTATAGATATCAGTAATTCCTTTTTCACTAGTAACATTAACGCTAACATTTCTACAATCCATTGGTCGACGTTTAATTACCATCTTAGTTTCGGATATGTATGTACGTCATTGAAGATATCTACAATTACATTTTGACTAGTCAAAATTCCTTTTTTTATATCTAAAATTCAATTCTGACTAGTTATAAAAGGAATTGAAGATATCTCAAATATAATTGTTACTAGTACGAATATAGTTTTCACTAGTTACAATTGTATTTCAGATATCTGCAATGCAATTCTAGATATCTGAAAATACAATCTTACTAGTTACAAGTCCAAGCCGACATATCAATAATTTGATTATGACTATGACTATATCTGTAATGCAAGACCAATTGTAGATATCTACAATTTCCACTAGTGAGAATTGAATTGCTGATATCAAGAATTAACATTTTGACTTGTGAGAATTGAGTTGTAGATATCAATCGTTACAATTAAAACTAGTCAAAATTACATTATGGATATGTCAACATTGAATTATAACTAGTCAAAATTAAATTATAGATATCTGTAATTGAGTTTGAATGGAAGTCAATGGTAAAAGTTGACTAGTTGTAATTAAGTTACAGATATCTACAATTGACATTTCCACTAGTAAGAAATGAATTGTTGATATCAAGAATGAACATTTTGACTAGTGGGAAATTAATTGTCTTTAATTATAATTGCTACTAGTCAAAATTACATAATGGACATGTTGGCTTGGAATTATAACTAGTCAAAAAGGAATTGTTGATATCTACAATTGCTAGTCCTGCTACTGATTAAATGTTAAAAGAACTTTCCATACACCTGTCAGTAAGGAGGACATCCACTGATGACCCCACCTGCAGTGACGAGCTCTACTGTGGGAGGTCTTACCTGCAGGGTGGGGTCAGTGGTCTGCTTGTCCCATGGAGCTCCAGCATCAGGTCTTCTCCCCTGGAAGGCTGCAGGTGGACCAGAACAGAGGCTTTTAGTGACGATGGATGAACCCAGGAGGTCACATGGTACCATCTACTTCCAGCCGGTCGCGGTGGGTGGGGTTCTCACCGTGGGCGGTACTGGGTGGGGTGAAGGAGCAGCCGCGGGAGGCCAGGAAGCAGTCGGTGTCTGAGAATAGGTCACAGGTCAACACGTCGGGGGTCTGCTCCCACAACTCCATCAGTCCCGCTGACCTCCCCATGACCTCGCCACCGTAGAAGGCGAAGTGCTTTGCCACCAGGTCATCATTCACACAGGTCTGAGACACGCAGGGAGTTCATTATTAATTCAAAATACACATTTCAAAAACACACGTAAGAGGACAAGCAGGGGGCAGGACAGGGTAGTAGGGTGTTCAACCCCCAGCCCAAAGGTTCTGGGTCAAACCCAAGTGTCCAGTCTGGTGTAGGTTTGACTGCTTACTGTCCAACCCCACCTGCTCCTTAATGACCTGTCTCTGTACTGCTTAACCCCTACCTGCTCCTTAATGACCTGTCTCTACTGTCTAACCCCTACCTGCTCCTTAATGACCTGTCTCTGTACTGTCCAACCCCACCTGCTCCTTAATGACCTGTCTCTGTACTGTCTAACCCCTACCTGCTCCTTAATGACCTGTCTCTGTACTGTCTAACCCCTACCTGCTCCTTAATGACCTGTCTCTGTACTGCTTAACCACGACCTCCTCCTTAATGACCTGTCTCTGTACTGTCTAACACCTACCTCCTCCTTAATGACCTGTCTCTGTACTGTCTAACACCTACCTCCTCCTTAATGACCTGTCTCTGTACTGTCTAACCCCTACCTGCTCCTTAATGACCCGTCTCTGTACTGTCTAACCCCTACCTGCTCCTTACTGACCTGTCTCTGTACTGTCTACCCCTACCTGCTCCTTAATGACCTGTCTCTGTACTGTCTAACCCCTACCTGCTCCTTAATGACATGTCTCTGTACTGTCTAACCCCTACCTGCTCCTTAATCACCTGTCTCTGTACTGTCTAACCCCTACATGCTCTTAATATCCTGTCTCTGAATTCACTGCAAGTCTCTGGATAAAATAGTCTGATAAAGGACTAAATACTAAATCCAATCTGACACACAAAAAAGAATGTAAGATGTTGAATTAAAGTATACAAAGAGGTAGTGGAGTAGATATGCCAGTGCAGACGTAACATTTAGTATACAAATGTTTTGAGCACTGTAGTTTAAAGTGTTGAGGCAGACCTCAGATGTTGTGGACGTTAGTGCCAGATATGTAGTAGATATAAACTAGAAGTTAGCTCTAGATACGTGGTAGATAGAAGCTAGAAGTTAGTTCTAGATATGTGGTAGATAGAAACTAGAAGTTAGTTCTAGATACGTAGTGGATAGAAGCTAGAAGTTAGTTCTAGATACGTGGTAGATAGAAACTAGAAGTTAGTTCTAGATACGTGGTAGATAGAAACTAGAAGTTAGTTCTAGATACGTGGTGGATAGAAACTAGAAGTTAGTTCTAGATACGTGGTGGATAGAAGCTAGAAGTTAGTTCTAGATACGTGGTAGATAGAAGCTAGAAGTTAGTTCTAGATATGTGGTGGATAGAAGCTAGAAGTTAGTTCTAGATATGTGGTGGATAGAAACTAGAAGTTAGTTGTAGATATGTGGTGGATAGAAGCTAGAAGTTAGTTCTAGATACGTGGTAGATAGAAGCTAGAAGTTAGTTCTAGATATGTGGTAGATAGAAGCTAGAAGTTAGTTCTAGATATGTGGTGGATAGAAGCTAGAAGTTAGCTCTAGATACGTGCTGGATAGAAGCTAGAAGTTAGTTCTAGATATGTGGTGGATAGAAGCTAGAAGTTAGTTCTAGATACGTGGTAGATAGAAACTAGAAGTTAGTTCTAGATACGTGGTAGATAGAAACTAGAAGTTAGTTCTAGATACGTGGTAGATAGAAGCTAGAAGTTAGTTCTAGATATGTGGTGGATAGAAGCTAGTTCTAGCTATGTGGTAGTAGATGGAAACCAAAGGCTGCTTCAACGTGCTTGGTTAAAACAATGGGAACTGCACAACCTCGCAGTACATACGCAGCCCTGATTATAAAATTCTACATTATTAAGCATTCATAAACTCCCTGGTGAACATGTGATGGTGAGAACTTTAAGAGTGTTCACCTTGACTCCGTTGACGGTCAGGTAGAGCTCAATGCATCTGGAGGCCCCCACTTGATCTCTCAACAAAACCTCCACCTGGGTCGATGCTTCAGAAACACCATCATCATGACCATCACAAACACCATCACCACGATCATCACAAACACCATTACCACAACCATCACATCTTCAGGGTTAGGGTTTGTGGTGGGTTTGGGTTTGTGGGGGGTTAGTGGGGGATTAGGGTTAGTGGAGGGTTGGGGTTAGTGGGGGGTTAGTGGAGGGTAAGGGTTAGTGGAGGGTGGGGTTAGTGGGGGTTAGTGGAGGGTAGGTTGGGTTAGTGGGGGATTAGGGTTAGTGGAGGGTTGGGGTTAGTGGAGGGTAAGGGTTAGGGTTAGGGTTAGTGGAGGGTTAGTGTTAGTACTAGGCACCTTGCAGCAGTTGTTGGAGGTAGTGCGTAGCAGAGCTGTCCCGGCCGTTGGATGGACTACATGAAACACAAGACGGGGAACAGAACCTCATGAATCCCGTTCAGCTTGTAAAGCTCGACTTGAGGCTGCAGGACGGTAGAGAGACGGTGAGCTCCTCCTGACGGCCGCATTTAGCGCCGTACCTCGCCTCTGAACTTTCCGAATTGACTCAAGACTACCCATTTCAAAACGGATTATTTAAAAAAAAATAAAGATTTGTTTAAAATCAGTTTCACGCGCAATTACGGTAACCGGGTTACGGAAGCCAGTTTAAGTGACGTGCTTCAGATCCATAGGCTAAATCCAACCATAACACTACAAGAGAACCGATGTTTCAAATGAGGGATGGAATTAAAGAGATGTATTCACGCTCCTCAATGAAGCGATCTAAAGCCAGACGCCACAGTCCAACAGTGGTCTAGCATCACGTTACCACTTATTACAAAGCGACTTACAATAACTGCATTCAGCAATGACGATATAACCCAAAAGGTGCAAGAACCATTTGAGTAAATACTAACTCTATAAATAAGCTCTTTTTTTTTCCCAATAAAAACATCTTATTTTACGTGCTACAATATAAACCCAAGAGAAGGAATGTTAAAAAAAAAAATATAATAATAAAAAATAAAATATATATATATACACACACATTGGGTGTGAATATCAAATACCTTTCAACTAAGGTTTGACAAGATCAATACTCAACGGATCAATCAACCGTTCGCAACTCACAGTCGTGTTCATTTCAATCCTTATGTTGCAACAATCACGGCAATCCACTGCATACAGAACAGGGCTGAGTGGACAGCTCCACCAGAACCCCTACAACACCGTTACTACGCAGCACCAGGGTTACCTGAGGGCCTCTTGTTAGATCAATAAACCCACGTCTCCGCGCGGTCAGGAGATCCCCTGTAATCATCACGCTCTCTTTTCCAGGATTAATACGCCAGGGAACTCCTGCATTGTAAGCCTCGATAGCGCGTTGTATTCGCTTATTATAACGCACGTTAAAAAGATAAACCTGCGGTTGTTTGACTGAGTCGACTCTGGGATCTCTGAAGGAAGAATGGACCGGTCGACTCTTAGGGTCCTATCAACAACGCGTTTACATCTGCAGATTAAAAGTGGTTTATAGTTAATCTGGTTTAACATCTTCATATTAAAAGTGGTTTATAATTCATCCGGTTTAACATCTTCCAATTAAAAGTGGTTTATAGTTAATCTGGTTCAACATCTTCATAATAAAAGTGGTTTATAATTCATCTGGTTCAACATCTTCATATTAAAAGTGGTTTATAGTTAATCTGGTTCAACATCTTCATAATAAAAGTGGTTTATAATTCATCTGGTTTAACATCTTCATATTAAATGTGGTTTATAGTTAATCTGGTTCAACATCTTCATATTAAAAGTGGTTTATAGTTAATCTGGTTCAACATCTTCATATTAAAAGTGGTTTATAATTCATCTGGTTTAACATCTTCATATTAAAAGTGGTTTCTGTGAATATTGGGTTAAGTGAGGACGACTAAGAGAACTGGACCTACACGAGCACGGCCTTCTCACCGACGGAGACCTTCTGGGTGATGGGGCTGACCCTAGCCAGGCTGTACCGCTGAGCCTGGAACGGGACCCGCAGGAACTCCGGTTCTAGCATCCAGATCCTGTTTCACAACACAACACACCGTCGGCTCCTGGTCGGTACAGAACCGGGACCCGGGTCAGAGTGAACACAACACACCGTCGGCTCCTGGTCGGTACAGAACCGGGACCCGGGTCAGAGTGAACACAACACACCGTCGGCTCCTGGTCGGTACAGAACCGGGACCCGGGTCAGAGTGAACACAACACACCGTCGGCTCCTGGTCGGTACAGAACCGGGACCCGGGTCAGAGTGAACACAACTCACCGTCGGCTCCTGGTCGGTACAGAACCGGGACCCGGGTCAGAGTGAACACAACACACCGTCGGCTCCTGGTCGGTACAGAACCGGGACCCGGGTCAGAAAATGCCACGCTTCTACTGGGAGTTCAGAACCTGGACCTGGTCGGACGTAGACTAACAGCCTTTCCCCTTGGTCCACTAGGAAACAGCAGACCCGCGTTATCATGTAGACCGACACACCGTCGGCTCCTGGTCGGTACAGAACCGGGACCCGGGTCAGAGTGAACACAACACACCGTCGGCTCCTGGTCGGTACAGAACCGGGACCCGGGTCAGAGTGAACACAACACACCGTCGGCTCCTGGTCGGTACAGAACCGGGACCCGGGTCAGAGTGAACACAACACACCGTCGGCTCCTGGTCGGTACAGAACCGGGACCCGGGTCAGAGTGAACACAACACACCGTCGGCTCCTGGTCCCGTGGTCACACTAGGAAACAAACAGAACCAGATCAGTTCAGCACACACACACCTGATCATCGAACCAGTACCTCAGTTCAGCACACACACACCTGTTTCAGAACCAGTACCTCAGTTCAGCACACACACACCTGATCACAAACAGAACCAGTACCTCAGTTCAGCACACACACACCTGATCACAAACAAAACCAGTACCTCAGTTCAGCACACACACACCTGATCACAAACAAAACCAGTACCTCAGTTCAGCACACACACACCTGATCACAAACAGAACCAGTACCTCAGTTCAGCACACACACACCTGATCACAAACAGAACCAGTACCTCAGTTCAGCACACACACCTGATCACAAACAGAACCAGTACCTCAGTTCAGCACACACACACCTGATCACAAACAGAACCAGTACCTCAGTTCAGCACACACACACCTGATCACAAACAGAACCAGTACCTCAGTTCAGCACACACACCTGATCACAAACAGAACCAGTACCTCAGTTCAGCACACACACCTGATCACAAACAGAACCAGTACCTCAGTTCAGCACACACACCTGATCACAAACAGAACCAGTACCTCAGTTCAGCACACACACACCTGATCACAAACAGAACCAGTACCTCAGTTCAGCACACACACCTGATCACAAACAGAACCAGTACCTCAGTTCAGCACACACACCTGATCACAAACAGAACCAGTACCTCAGTTCAGCACACACACCTGATCACAAACAGAACCTCATCATCAGAGTCGAATACTATGGGTTAGTAGCAGAGGGTGGGGTTAGTAGCAGAGGGTGGAGGTTAGTAATGGAGGGTGGGGGTTAGTAGCAGAGGGTGGAGATCTGTAATGGATGGTGTAGAGGTTAGTAGCAGAGGGTGGGGTTAGTAGCAGAGGTTGGAGATCTGTAATGGACGGTGTAGAGGTTAGTAGCAGAGGGTGGGGTTAGTAGCAGAGGTGGAGATCTGTAATGGACGGTGTAGAGGTTAGTAGCAGAGGGTGGGGTTAGTAACAGAGGGTGGAGATCTGTAATGGACGGTGTAGAGGTTAGTAGCAGAGGGTGGGGTTAGTAGCAGAGGGTGGAGATCTGTAATGGAGGGTGTAGAGGTTAGTAATGGAGGGTGGGGTTAGTAGCAGAGGGTGGAGATCTGTAATGGACGGTGTAGAGGTTAGTAGCAGAGGGTGGGGTTAGTAGCAGAGGGTGGAGATCTGTAATGGAGGGTAGAGGTTAGTAATGGAGGGTGGGGGTTAGTAGCAGAGGGTGGAGATCTGTAATGGACGGTGTAGAGGTTAGTAGCAGAGGGTGGGGTTAGTAGCAGAGGTTGGAGATCTGTAATGGACGGTGTAAAGGTTAGTAGCAGAGGGTGGGGTTAGTAGCAGAGGGTGGAGATCTGTAATGGACGGTGTAGAGGTTAGTAGCAGAGGGTGGAGCTACCTGTCCTTCCAGGATGGAGCAGGGCTTCAGGGCGACACCATGGTAGTGGAGGTTCATCCTCAACTGGAGGTCTTCATGCTGGTCCCCAGAGTCCCGGTGGAGACGCCCCCACAGACACCACGGACTCTCCACCTCAACGGACAGGAGCAGACCTTACTGCAACGGACTCTCTTAGGAAAATACCTTACTGCCAATGCGCCTATACTTCCAAAATGGCGGCGGTCATTGCCATGTGACGTCACGACGTGAAAGCCTGTACATGTTAATTATAGACGAAATGAAAACACCTGGTAGACTTGTATTCCTCATCTAACTCCCCGCCTATTCACACAAAAATATGATGAAACTATGAAACAAACGTGTTTCAGGTTTAAAAATACAGAAGTTCGTTTTGTAAGCTATAAACCTTTTTAGGAAATGTCCACTTCCAGCTCGCTCTCGAACCAAACACACGTGTTAACTTACTTTGAGAATGGAGATGTTCTGCATCCTGTCCACCGCGATGGGAACAACAAGCTGCACACACATACATTTATGTATATCATCAACATATCAACGTTATTTACACGTTTAGCTTTCTTGATCACTGGATGTACTTTATTCCTACCTGGACGAGAAGCAGTAGTTAATTTAAAATAAATGGTAACCGAGTCCCTCCGTGTGTTTCACGTCGGACACAGGTAGTCGGCGGTAGCGAAATTAATTCGTTCGTTGAACCTAAAACATTAACCACGTCTCACTTCATAACCAGAGGCCAGGAACAGGTGCCAATCATAGTGCTCGGCGCAGGATTGGTCAGAATCCGCTGTCAATCATAGCGCAGAGCTCAGGATTGGTCGGCAAACGGTTATAAAACATCACGCACCGTGCGGTCGCCCCCGGTGGTGGGGAAAGTAATCGTTACCGCTACTAAAAATATAAGGCTATACTTTTTTTCCCCCACATAACGAAATGTATGCTTCTTCGGTGTAGTCGTTAATATGCCAAAATGGTTCCCACTGAGGTACGATCCGACATTTTTCAAAATAGGAGCGTGGCACGGCTATACGAGCCCCAGCTCCTCCTCCTCCTCCTCAAGCAGATCCCCGGAGTGGGAGGAGTCAAGGCCTCCTCTCTCCTTCACTCCTTCTCCAGCCTCCAGGAGCTGGTCTGAGGAGGAGCAGGAGGTGGAGTAGGCCTCCCCACCACACACCTTCTCCTTCCTACACAAATATATTGTCTGAGGAGAAAAGGAGCAGGGAGGAGAGGGTTAGGGTTAGCTGTGGAGGAGGAGACCTGATCCTAGAGATGAAGTGCATTCAGAACAACATGCTTCTAGATAACTTGTTTCACCACCAATCATCAACTATAAATGTACTGTTGTT
Organism: Lota lota; assembly: GCA_026745465.1. NCBI lineage: Eukaryota > Metazoa > Chordata > Actinopteri > Gadiformes > Lotidae > Lota > Lota lota. The sequence goes on along the minus strand of JACYXH010000276.1, from coordinate 81,044 downwards.
GAACCTGACGTTTGGGATTTAACTTAAAGATTTATTTTTGTGTAAGCTTTTGTTATGTCCACTGTTAGAAAACTCCCAGGAAATGTTCTATAAAATATACCACGCAAGGACAAGTAAGTTATTTCTCATTATGACCTCACACCCAGAGCTGATGGTTGTGTGTTGGGTAAAAGCAACTGCTTTGTGTTACTACAGCTACTACTCTGTGCAGTGAGTGCATATTAATACAAGTACACTGCAGTCAGATCACCAGGTCTCTGGAGTATTGACATGCTGAAGAACTGTGGATTTTACTCTGGTGTCCAGCAAGTGACTCTAAAGTGGAGAATGGTTTAAACTCTGATCTAAAAACAACACACTGGAAGATTAATGGAGAGGTAGAGAGAGGTTAACAGTCCTGTAGGGAGAGAGAGGTAGAGAGAGGTTAACAGTCCTGTAGGGAGAGAGAGGTAGAGAGGTTAACAGTCCTGTAGGGAGAGAGAGGTAGAGAGGTTAACAGTCCTGTAGGGAGAGAGAGAGGTAGAGAGAGGTTAACAGTCCTGTAGGGAGAGAGAGAAGTAGAGAGAGGTTAACAGTCCTGTAGGGAGAGAGAGAGGTAGAGAGGTTAACAGTCCTGTAGGGAGAGAGAGGTAGAGAGGTTAACAGTCCTGTAGGGAGAGAGAGAAGTAGAGAGAGGTTAACAGTCCTGTAGGGAGAGAGAGAGGTAGAGAGGTTAACAGTCCTGTAGGGAGAGAGAGGTAGAGAGAGGTTAACAGTCCTGTAGGGAGAGAGAGAGGTTAACAGTCCTGGAGAGAGGTAGAGAGAGGTTACAGTCCTGTAGGAGTGAGAGAGGTTAACAGTCCTGGAGAGAGGTAGAGAGAGGTTAACAGTCCTGTAGGGAGAGAGAGAGGTAGAGAGAGGTTAACAGTCCTGTAGGGAGAGAGAGGTAGAGGTTAACAGTCCTGTAGGGAGAGAGAGGTAGAGAGAGGTTAACAGTCCTGTAGGGAGAGAGAGGTAGAGAGAGGTTAACAGTCCTGTAGGGAGAGAGAGATTAACAGTCTGGAGAGAGGTAGAGAGAGGTTAACAGTCCTGTAGGGAGGAGAGAGGTTAACAGTCCTGGAGAGATAGAGAGAGGTTAACAGTCCTGTAGGGAGAGAGAGAGGTAGAGGAGGTTAACAGTCCTGTAGGAGAGAGAGGTAGAGGTTAACAGTCCTGTAGGGAGAGAGAGGTAGAGAGGTTAACAGTCCTGTAGGGAGAGAGAGGTAGAGAGAGGTTAACAGTCCTGTAGGGAGAGAGAGGTAGAGAGAGGTTAACAGTCCTGTAGGGAGAGAGAGGTAGAGAGAGGTTAACAGTCCTGTAGGGAGAGAGAGAGGTTAACAGTCCTGTAGGGAGAGAGGTAGAGAGAGGTTAACAGTCCTGTAGGGAGAGAGAGGTAGAGAGAGGTTAACAGTCCTGTAGGGAGAGAGAGAGGTAGAGAGAGGTTAACAGTCCTGTAGGGAGAGAGAGGTAGAGAGGTTAACAGTCCTGTAGGGAGAGAGAGAGGTTAACAGTCCTGGAGAGAGGTAGAGAGAGGTTAACAGTCCTGTAGGGAGAGAGAGGTTAACAGTAGAGAGAGAGGTTAACAGTCCTGTAGGGAGAGAGAGAGGTAGAGAGAGGTTAACAGTCCTGTAGGGAGAGAGAGGTAGAGGTTAACAGTCCTGTAGGGAGAGAGAGGTAGAGAGAGGTTAACAGTCCTGTAGGGAGAGAGAGGTAGAGAGAGGTTAACAGTCCTGTAGGGAGAGAGAGGTAGAGAGAGGTTAACAGTCCTGTAGGGAGAGAGAGGTAGAGAGAGGTTAACAGTCCTGTAGGGAGAGAGAGGTAGAGAGGTTAACAGTCCTGTAGGGAGAGAGAGGTAGAGAGAGGTTAACAGTCCTGTAGGGAGAGAGAGGTAGAGAGAGGTTAACAGTCCTGTAGGGAGAGAGAGGTAGAGAGAGGTTAACAGTCCTGTAGGGAGAGAGAGGTAGAGAGAGGTTAACAGTCCTGTAGGGAGAGAGAGGTAGAGAGAGGTTAACAGTCCTGTAGGGAGAGAGAGAGGTAGAGAGAGGTTAACAGTCCTGTAGGGAGAGAGAGGTAGAGAGAGGTTAACAGTCCTGTAGGGAGAGAGAGGTAGAGAGAGGTTAACAGTCCTGTAGGGAGAGAGAGGTAGAGAGAGGTTAACAGTCCTGTAGGGAGAGAGAGGTAGAGAGAGGTTAACAGTCCTGTAGGGAGAGAGAGGTAGAGAGAGGTTAACAGTCCTGTAGGGAGAGAGAGGTAGAGAGAGGTTAACAGTCCTGTAGGGAGAGAGAGGTTAACAGTCCTGTAGGGAGTGAGAGAGAGGTTAACAGTCCTGAGGAGAGAGATAGAGAGGTTAACAGTCCTGTAGGGAGAGAGAGGTAGAGGTTAACAGTCCTACGAGGATTCAACCACCGCCGCCTGCTGCTCCTCTAGCACCTCCTCCTCCTCTAGAACCTTCCTCCCCCTCAAGCATCTACCTTTTCCAGCATCTTCCTCCTCCCTTCTGTAATACCTCCCTCTACAAGCATCTCTACGACTAGTTAGTGTTTCACTGGTCGTCAATATGGTGGTTTAATTACTAGTTATTTCAACACTAGTTATTTCAACATGAACAACTAGTTATTTTAACACTAACTACTAGTTATTTCAACATGAAATACTAGTTATTTATTATATACTAGTATACTAGTGAATACTATACTATTATACTAGTGAATGGAGCACAGCTGCAGTTCCTTCAAAACTTTATTAACTGATAAAACACATCCGATATATTTACATAATAAAGAAAGCAACATGATGGGTGGGGGTCACAACATGGGGGCGGGGTCACAAAATGGGGGGCGGGGTCACAACATGGGGGCGAGGTCACAAGTTCTCCGCGCCACGGAGACGGCGCGCCAGCTGCACGTCACGGGGGAGCACAGTGGCTTGGCGTGGATCGCAGCCAGGTTGGCGTTGGCCAGAACCATCACCAGGAACGCCTCCGCCGCCTGGAGGACCACAGTGAAGACTTACTCCACATCCTCTCTCAGAGCACTGTACCTCACACTGCATCCCCTCTCAGGCCCACTGTACCTCACACTGCATCCCCTCCCAGAGCACTGTACCTCACACTGCATCCCCTCCCAGAGTACTGTACCTCACACTGCATCCCTCTCTCAGGCCCACTGTACCCCACACTGCATCCCCTCTCTCAGGCCCACTGTACCTCACACTGCACCCCCTCTCTCAGGCCCACTGTACCTCACACTGCATCCCCTCTCTCAGGCCCACTGTACCTCACACTGCATCCCCTCTCTCAGGCCCACTGTACCTCACACTGCCTCCCCTCCCAGAGCACTGTACCTCACACTGCATCCCCTCTCTCAGGCCCACTGTACCTCACACTGCATCCCCTCTCTCAGGCCCACTGTACCTCACACTGCACCCCCTCTCTCAGGCCCACTGTACCTCACACTGCACCCCCTCTCTCAGGCCCACTGTACCTCACACTGCACCTCCTCCCAGAGCACTGTACCTCACACTGCATCCCCTCCCAGAGCACTGTACCTCACACTGCATCCCCTCCCAGAGCACTGTACCTCACACTGCATCCTCTCTCAGGCCCACTGTACCAGGGAGGAGGGGTGAGCAGCAGAGGGAGGGGTGAGAGCAGAGGGGAGGGGTGAGGAGCAGAGGGGAGGGGTGGTGTGGGGTGAGGAGCAGAGGGGAGGGGTGAGCAGCCGAGGGGAGGGAAGCAGAGGGGAGGGGTGGGGTGAGGAGCAAAGGGGAGGGGTGAGCAGCAGAGTGGAGGGGTGAGGAGCAGAGGGGAGCAGCAGAGTGGAGGGGTGAGGAGCAGAGGGGAGCAGCAGAGGGGAGGGGTGAGGAGCAGAGGGGAGCAGCAGAGGGGAGGGGTGAGGAGCAGAGGGGAGCAGCAGAGGGGAGGGGTGAGGAGCAGAGGGGAGGGGTGAGGGAAGGGGTGAGCAGCAGAAAGGAAGGGTGAGGAGCAGAGGGAAGGGGTGAGCAGCAGAGGGGAGGGGTGAGGAGCAGAGGGGTGAGGAGCAGAGGGGAGGGGTGGGGGGGCGTGTCCGTACCTCCTGTAGAGCCATGATGGCGTACACCTGCCATCGGAGGTTTTTCATGGAGTAGGTCTGGCACAACTCCCTCACCTGGGGTCTAGGGTCAAACACACATCAATCCCATAAATCGTAACCACAGCAACGTATATAGATCACAGTGGATGTTGACGGAGATACATACCACCACCACTACTACTGACACCACCACCACCACTACTGACACCATTAACACCACTACTGACACAGTGGGAAAGGTTTCAATCTGCATATATTCCCGGGACAAATTACCCTGTGGTAGTCATGCTAATTCTGACCCGTCTACAACAAGCTACGGTGTGTAGACACACAACAACAACAAGCTACGATGTGTAAACACAACAACAACAAGCTATGGTGTGTAAACACACAACAACAACAAGCTACGGTGTGTAAACACAACAACAACAAGCTACATGTGTAAACACACAACAACAAGCTACGGTGTGTAAACACACAACAACAAGCTACATGTGTAAACACACAACATGCTACGGTGTGTACACACAACAACAACAAGGATCAAAAGCTAACACAGTAGGCCTGCTGGATCAGAAAGTGTAACACAGTAGGACTGCTGGATCAGAAAGTGTAACACAGTAGGACTGCTGGATCAGAAAGTGTAACGCAGTAGGACTGCTGGATCAGAATTTGTAACACAGTAGGACTGCTGGATCAGAAAGTGTAACACAGTAGGACTGCTGGATCAGAAAGTGTAACACAGTAGGACTGCTGGATCAGAAAGTGTAACGCAGTAGGACTGCTGGATCAGAATTTGTAACACAGTAGGACTGCTGGATCAGAAAGTGTAACGCAGTAGGACTATTGGATCCCAGACCGGTCCAGCACTAGCTAGGCAGAGGGGATGTGCTGAAGTCATAGAAGGTTTCCAGAGGAACCCACCAGGCGGGCGAACGGGGCTTTCCTCAGCAGCAGTTCGTGGCCCTTCTGGTACTTCCTGATCTCCAAGAGAGCCTTGGCCCCCGGCCGGTACCACCTACTCTTGGGGGGCGGGGCAGGCGGCGCTGTAAGAACACACCCTCATTTACATAAACCATGCTGACAACAACATGACCTACTCCCACACCGCTCACAACAATGAGAAATACAACAATAAGAAACAAAAAGATGGATTTATAAATAGAGCAGTATGGCTGCACCTCGCCTGCCCCTCCCTCCTCATCCTCCTTCCCTCTTCATCACCTGTCCCAGAGGACTCTACCTCCTCCTCATCCTTCCCTCTTCATCCCCTGTCCCAGAGGACTCTAACTCCTTGTCCCTGCTCTATCACACCTCCCCTCTCCCTAAACCTCCACCCCTCATCTCCTCCCTCCCCTCTCCCTAAACCTCCACCCCTCATCTCCTCCCTCCCCTCTCACTCCACCTTCAGCCCTCCTCCTCCCTCCCTCCAATCTCCTTTCATCTCCTCCTCCCCATATCTCCTCCTCCCTCCCTCCCACTCTCCTCACCGGATCTGCAGCTCCTTCGAGGTGAGCGGATGGGGGGGGGGGGGGTGGGGGGGAGGGGAGGAAGGGGACTTCGCGGGGGGGCGTCGCCGGGGCGTGGTCCCTTTGCGACGGAGGGCCGAGGAGTTGAGGTTCATCTCTGGGTGAGGGAGAGATCAGCAGCTGAAACGCTGCGTGATAAGTAGCAGTGTTAGCAGCATCGCGCTCGGGACGCTCCTACACATGGCGTCAGGGAACCCATATGCATCATGTGGTCAGGTGCTAACAGTTAGCACATTCCTAACCGTAAGTAAGCTAACAGTTAGTACACTTACAGTTAAAAGTCCTAACTGTAAGTGGGCTAACAGTTAGCACGGTCCTAACTCTAAGTGTGCTAACAGTTAGCACAGTCCTAACTCTAAGTGTGCTAACAGTTAGCACAGTCCTAACTCTAAGTGTGCTAACAGTTAGCACAGTCCTAACTCTAAGTGTGCTAACAGTTAGCACAGTCCTAACTCTAAGTGTGCTAACAGTTAGGACCAGTGGTCCTAACCAAAAAATAAAGATATTTACGAATATTGAAGTTGTCAACAATGCCTTCATGTACCGTTAAAAGCATTGAGCAAACTAAAAGTAAACTCAATCAAATAATAAGCCATTGAAACATGAAATAACATTGAAAGTTCAAACAGTAGTTCGTTCATGGGTTACTTTGGGAATGCTATTTTTTGGTTGTAATTGTTGGTGTGCAGTTATTGACATGCACTTTAAATGCCCGGACTGTAATGTAGTTTATGATGGATGATCTGGGACTGTTGTTGGTCTGATGTATCTCTGTGTGCTGTACCACAAAATGCCTCTTTGAGGACATACTCGTTTTTCTAAGTCTAAATGACGGAGTATCACCAACAAAACATCCTAAGATGCATTCTGATGTCCAAGCCCTACACCCTAGGACATCCGGAAGGCCATTTGAGCAAATAACGTCTTAGAAATTACGCAGATGTGCACTAGTGAAACTAGGGAAATCGACCTGACGTTTTAACATGTGCATTTTGGTTGCGCATACTACGCGTTAACGCGACATTTCGACGTTTTCTGCTCAAATTGCCATCCATGCCGACACGATCTCATTAACACACACTTACCGGGAGACGGAGGATCGAAACACGCTGGACTCAAACGGATGCGTTTCCACTGTCTTACGCTCTGGACCAATCAGAGTTTACGTAGTGGTGTAGTGGGCGTGGCAAACGTGAAGCTGCGCTCGATTTGTCGGCTCACGGCGCGCAGGGGAATTTCACTCGTGGTTAGTGAGCGTGCACCGCTCCGCCCTCGAAGCGCCAACGTCGAAACGAGACGCACGCTGATTGGACGGCTGGTTTAATCACCCGCGACGTCATTTAAACAAATATCCAGTCAAAGTATTAAACGTTTCTTAAACGTTTCAACGTATTTAAACATTGTTCACCTAACGCTGAACACAGTAACGCTGTACACTTCTGTACGTGGGTGGATTGTAAGTGTGTTGTATGTCAGTGGACTTTGCTCTGTAATCATCAACTTATACCTAGCAAATAATTATGAATTAATAAAAATATAAATAATAAAAAGAAATAATAATAACAAATAATTTATATAAAAAATACACCTAGTCCATTAAAGCTCGTGTGCAATATTGGTCCTATTAGTAACGACAAGTTGTATCATTCTTTACCTTCTATCCTGTTGCTGTTTGGAGGAGGAGGAGGAGGAGGAGGAGGAGGAGGAGGAGGAGGGCGGTCCTTCCTGTTTCTCTGTACCTTTTTTGCATCCGACACATATAGTCACGGGCACGGTCTTAGAGTTTGGGCCCCGCGACTGCTGTCCTCCCAGCGGAAACGAACATGGCAGTTCGTGTGACGTCACATCGCGAGTGGGGCGTGTCTAGATGATTCTCAATCTTTGAGACATACCCTCGTGCCACACCTCAAGGAGGCATCCCGTGTACTGTCGGAGCCTTGAGGGTTTACATCTCGAGCATGCGAGCGATAGGAGGAGGAGGTGTTTGCCTCATTCCGGCATCCGTCTTGCGACCCGCTACATTGGGTGTTTGGGTTAAAGCTGTTCCCATTTCCCCCAGCTGGTGTGGTAGGAACCTCTTCCATCTCCCCTTTCTGGTGGAGTTTGTAGTGCCTCTTGAGGCTTTGGGTGTAGCCAAACGCTTTCCCGCAGATTGTGCATTTGTAATCTTTGGCCCCAGTGTGAATCTTTTGATGTGTCGTCAGGTGATGGGGCTCTCTGAAATATTTTCCACAGATTGCGCATTTGTAATCTTTGGCCCCAGTGTGAACGATTAGATGCTTCTTCAGGTTATAGGACTCTCTGAAATATTTTCCGCAGATTGTGCATTTGTAATCTTTGGCACCAGTGTGAATCTTTTGATGCGACTTCAGGTGGTTGGGCTCTCTGAAATATTTTCCACAGATTGCGCACTTGTAATCTTTGGCACCAGTGTGAATCTTTTGATGCATCTTCAGGTTATAGGACTCTCCGAAATATTTTCCGCAGATTGTGCATTTGTAATCTTTGGACCCAGTGTGAACCGTTAGATGCTTCTTCAGGTGCTTGGGCTCTCTGAAATATTTTCCACAGATTGCGCATTTGTAATCTTTGGCCCCAGTGTGAATCTTTTGATGCTTCTTCAGGTTATAGGACTCTCTGAAATATTTTCCGCAGATTGTGCATTTGTAATCTTTGGCCCCAGTGTGAATCTTTTGATGCTGCTTCAGGTATTGGGGCTCTCTGAAATATTTCCCGCAGATTGTGCATTTGCAATCTTTGGCACCAGTGTGAACCGTTAGATGCTTCTTCAGGTGCTTGGGCTCTCTGAAATATTTTCCACAGATTGCGCATTTGTAATCTTTGGCCCCAGTGTGAATCTTTTGATGTGTCGTCAGGTGATGGGGCTCTCTGAAATATTTTCCACAGATTGTGCATTTGCAATCTTTGGCCCCAGTGTGAACCGTTAGATGCTTCTTCAGGTGCTTGGGCTCTCTGAAATATTTTCCGCAGATTGTGCATTTGTAATCTTTGGCCCCAGTGTGAACGATTAGATGCATCTTCAGGTTATAGGAATCTCCGAAATATTTTCCGCAGATTGTGCATTTGTAATCTTTGGCCCCAGTGTGAACCGTTAGATGTATCTTCAGGTGATGGGGCTCTCTGAAACATGTTCCGCAGACAGAGCACTGGTGAGACTTCTCGCCGCTGTGCACACGGTCGTGCCTACGAAGATCACGATGGCGTGCAAATTCCTTGCCACACACGCTGCATTGAGATCTACAGGTATATTGTTTGAGTTTAGGAGGTTGCCCAGGATCGTTTGGATCTTTTTTAGCTCGTGGCTTTCGGGTACGCTTTGGTTTGATAGAAGCGTTCTGTGGGTTACTGTTCATGTTCCCCTGATCCTCCCCACCTCTGAAGCTTTCATCTTTACCAGACGTAGATGATGGTGAGCCCAGGGGACCGAAGTCTAGACCCCCTGCCAAGACCCAACTAATATCTCCCCAGTCATCACCCCCGTTTCCACTGCCGTTAGCTGCTGTTGTGGCAGAAATAGCATGACTGACAGAACTGGTCCCACTGTCCTCCGAGTCATCTAGCAGCAAGGCTGGGGGCAGGTGTGAATGTAGCAGTGAGGGGTCTCCCATCCCACCTCCACACGGGGAGGTACCACAGTAGCATGGAGAGGGGTTAACTTGAGAACGGTGGTCATCATGGTAACCTGTATAACGATTACGAGAGTAGTCTGATGCATATTTACCATCTCCTCGGTCTCTCTCATTTGGATTCCCTCCCCTCCCAGATTGAAAAAGACCATCACAGACTACACCAGATTTTGGCTCCCCTTCACCTACTATGATGACACCGTCATCATCTTCAGTTTTCCCATAAATAATACCTCTGTTAACCTGGTATGTTTCCCCACTTCTACTTCCTGCTTCACTACTGCCACCCAATCTGTCATTCCCATGCCGGGAAGAACTTATAAATGACAAAATAGTGATACAAAAAAAACATGATTTTTGGATAATATGTTTTTGAATTCAGGTTTTAAATGAATAGGCTGTCATTAGTGGGTGGTCAAATAAAAAAAATTCAATTCAACCTCACATGAGCTGCACCACACCAAATCTGATTAGAAATAGAAATATTATGATCATAGCCTATTTACATCATGTTATAAACAAACGCAACAAAAAACCCTGACTACTGAAATCACTACTGAAAACATACAACACAATTCTTAATACGTTTAAGACAATAACCTTTAAAATGTTGACTCCTTACCGTGTCCCTCAGTGCATTGTAACGGCACAGTGTGGAGAATTCCCCTGGCTGAAGAGGGGGATGTTTGATCACTTATTGGATTGGCTGCCATTTGATTGGAAATACACGATCCTGAAGAAGAAAAATACATTTACATCTGTACTGAATGGGTATACAGTGTAAACAACATGAATACAGTCACTTGCAAATCACGCATGCAGTTGTGGAAGCCAACTTGTTAAATTGGTTAACTATGCAAAACTCCACTGTTGTTACAAGCATCTTACGTTGTACCACCGAGTTTTATTTTGGTTATTATTTCAACCTCCATCGTCTAAACCCGGGGTCTGCAACCTGCACTATCGCAAGAGCCATTTTGGTCCCTCTCCCACCAAATAAAATTAATCTGGAGCCAAAAAACCTATTTGACCACTAAAATTAAGATAACACAGCGTATAAAGTTGTATACATAGTTATACTATATATCAAATAACTAATAGCCTTTAGTTTTTTACATTTGTTGCATTTGACATTTGTAGTTGTAGGACGTGACCTTTATTTTGGGTGACAAACCATTCAAACTTATTTTTGGTTATTTTAGTGTCACAGTACCACCGTGATCTCCAAAAAACGGCAAGAAATTAATAAAATAGCCATTATTTATTTCCATTTTCTTCAACTGTTCAGGGAGCCACTGCAGTGGGGTGGAAGAGCCGCATGCGGGTGGCTGACCCCTGGGCTAAACCATTTAACCGACCAGAGCTAACTCCCATCCGCTAGGTTTGTTTAACGCCAGGTTTCTAACGCTATAGTTAGGTTTCTAACCCCCTTACAGTCGGACTAATATAACGCTGTGCTGTCGCAATACATCCGCGTAACGACTATTCTGCAAATGTTTACCGTCGTATTGAGATGGATGAGGCCCGTACAGCTGCTCACCATCCGCCTCCATTCGCGCGCTGCTCTCCACTCGCCAACCAGCGGCGGTTTCAGGTGAAGGAACGCATGCGCATTGCTCCGTTCTAATCAGCAGTCACGGAACCTGTAGCACTTTCATCCGCGCGTGTCCGCGGAGGCGCGGGAAAACAGCAGACGTTAGCGTCGCTTCGTCGACAAAAACAGTTTGATAGTCCTTAATTATAATTTGGGGTGACAGTGAGTGACGTGCGCTCACCATTGGCCCTTTCCGGCCTTTGGAACATTTCCTGGTTCCCATTTCAGCATGCGGACGTTTATTAATCCCAGACCATTTCGATGGTTGTGATGCGGTTCATTGATGAATAAATACAGCGTGGGTTTTGTTTTAATTGTTCTACCTGTACAACTGTCTGACATGGTATTCCCATTTGACTATCTAATTCCCTTAAATTCCACGTTTTGCCAAATGGACGATGCTTTCCTCAATTATAATGTAGCCCATGGCTTTTACCGATACAGTGGGAATTCAATAGATCACAAATGTCACAAATTGCATTAGTTGGTTACAATTAAAATAGCATTGTTCCTGCAAAGCAACTGAAGAAGGACACCTGTTTTTTTGCCACTGGGCTCCTTCAAAAAACGACAAAAATACTATTAGATGCTGGCCGTCAAATCATCATTAGGTGACGGTTTATTGATCAATGGTAATCGCCTAAATGTAGACTCTATTAAGTAAAGTCAGTGCAACAAATCTCACTAGACACACCTAAATATTCTCTATCTATTTATGGAAGGTTGTTTTCATTTTCTATATAAAAGGATTGTTGCATATCAACACATACACTATTGTTGGAAAGTCGTTTATTTTACACATATTTCCATTTAAATATAGGCCTGTGTATGAAAAAATAATATTCCATCATGAATAAGTTTTCCACCAACTTTATTATGCAAATGATTTATAATTCACTGTTATAATTAAGGGGTCAATGTGTTTAGAAATAACAAAATGTTTACTTGAATTTTTGTAGTCATGAACACAAATTCATGATAATCCTTGTGGGACATTGTCCAACACTATCGTTACAATTTAAGGTCAAATATAGGTTCATATTAAACTCACCATGACCAATTATTATATTAAATGAATTCATAATGGCTATGCAGTTACATCCACCGTATTCATTCATTTCTTTCTGGACAGTCACTTAATTTGTCTGGGCTACGCTAAAGATTTAAATACTGAAAAAAAGCATAACCCTGTTGCCACTTAACAGGCTTTGACAATAAAAAGACCACAAAAATGTTATGAATTTGGCAGTGTACGATTCATTACATACGGACACACCTCTATGTTGAATCTTCAAATTAATGTCGAAGAGAGAACTCATTAAAATATTCTGATTCTACTAGCTATACAAAATACTTGCACACATTTGGTTAACCATTTATAAAATCTGGATGACTTCTCGGTGGATATGGCTTGTGTAATATTACAGACTTTGCTACAGACCATTTGTGGCTTTATTTAAAAATAGCATGACATCTGGCTATCCTCTCGGTGGACTGAACCCAAACTAAACAAGTTCTTTCAAAGTCATAGCTCTCACCTCTAATCCCCTCTATTCTATCATCTATCATCACTATTTAAAAACAAAAGATCTGCACTTGGTATCTCATTGACCTGGTAATAGACGCACAGCATGAAAGGCAACACCAGGCAAATGTGACGTTTCTTTACGCTCTTTTCTCACGCTCTTATCTTACGCTCTTTACTTACGCTCTAAGCCTTACGCTCTTATCTTACGGTCTTTTCGTACGCTCTTTTCTTACGCTCTTATCGTACGCTCTTTACTTACGCTTTTTCCTTACGCTATTTTCTTACGCTCTTTCCTTACGCTCTTTTCTTATGCTCTTTCCTTACGCTCTTATCTTACGCTCTTATCTTATGCTCTTTTCGTACGCTCTTTTCTTACGCTCTTATCGTACGCTATTTTCTTACGCTCTTTTCTTACGCTCTTATCGTACGCTCTTTCCTTACGCTTTTTTCTTTTCAATACCTTGCCTATTGTCACATTGTTAGAGCAACAATATATCAGTTGAAATTATGAACACGGTGGAAAACATTTGAGAATACTCATGGCTTAACGCTGAAATATAGTAAAGTTTAAGACAATAACCTTTAAAACGTTGACTCCTTACCGTGTCCCTCAGTGCATTGTAACGGCACTGTGTGGAGAATTCCCCTGGCTGAAGAGGGGGATGTTTGATCACTTATTGGATTGGCTGCCATTTGATTGGAAATACACGATCCAGAAGAAGAAAAATACTTTCACATCTGTACTGAATGGGTATACAGTGTGAACATGAATGTGAACATGAATACAGTCACTTGCAAATCACGCATGCAGTTGTGGAAGCCAACTTGTTAAATTGGTTAACTATGCAAAACTCCACTGTTGTTACAAGCATCTTACGTTGTACCACCGAGTTTTATTTTGGTTATTTCAACCTCCATCGTCTAAACCCGGGGTCTGCAACCTTCACTATCGCAAGAGCCATTTTGGTCCCTCTCCCACCAAATAAAATTAATCTGGAGCCAAAAAACCTATTTGACCACTAAAATTAAGATAACACAGCGTACAAAGTTGTATACATAGTTATACTATATATCAAAATTAATAGCCTTTAGTTTGTTACATTTGTTGCATTTGACATTTGTAGTTGTAGGACCTGACGTTTATTTTGGGTGACTGTGGTGGAAAAATGACTTCAGGCCCTATTCCCAAGTTAGCTTGCTTAAACTAGTTGGTTTAAGTGCTCAAGTTGTTATGTGACACCATAGTAGCCTATATATCTTTTTAACTATCTAACTCCCCACAGTTGCATGTTCTCCTCTCCCTAGACATTGTTTATGTTCTCATGGGAGAACGTCCTGGGCAAGCTCCTCTTCCTAAACATTGTGTCTCCTTAAATCATGCGTTACCCTGACCGTACGTTGTCCCCGCCATAAACAATAGGTGGCGCCATATATGCTGAGCTACGACCAGGGGTCTGGCCTTAGCTATGCATTGAACCAGTTATGGATGATGGCGTCATCTAGTGTTATCTTTACATGTTGTTTACTCCACTCTACAAAAAGGGGTTCCCTCCTTTGCTCGGCGCGCCTTTTTCTCGAGAACTCTGCCCAGTGTGGAGTTGCCTTTGAAACTGCGTCTTTTGTGTGCTGCAGCATATGAAATAAACCAACTACGGATATCCATTTGTCTTAGCCTTTTAAATCGAGCCAGCCACCAGTTGTATAATTTGCTACGACAGTATCTCTCGGAGATCCAGCGGTAAAATTTGGGCACTCCCATCTTCACCACAAAATAAAACCTTTCCTATCGAACTAATTCAAGTTTCAAAAGGCAGCAAAGGTGTAGGTAACATGGGTAGTGGCATCTAGCTAAGAAGTTCAGTTGAGCCAAGACATCCGGTTTCGTTTCAAGGGAACTGGCTACTGGTGCAACTGGTTAAACACTCCGCCGGCCCCCAGAACCAAACGTAGGCAGACCATGGTTCCACCCTTAAAATAAATTATTGTACTGCAAATATCCCTTCCTATACATGTTCCTAAATACAATAAAAAATAAATGTATTCTATATCTACAAAGGAAAACCCAAACAGCGATCTTTCTTAATAATTTATTTTGGTATACAAAAGCAGAACGCCTCATTGGCATTTCTGATAAAATATGGCTGTGTGCGCCTTAGTAAATATTCTCCATGGCAAGGGGGGAGGTAACTGCCTCAGTATGGTTCAAGAGATATGACGAGTTAGTCTGAACACACAGCAGCCCTGGCCTGACCAGTTAATGGTGATCATATTTAGCAACCTCGACTCCATCGTTTGAACAGCCTCAGCAAAACAATCGGCCACAGGCTGAGATGTTTGATCGTGAAGAGGACCTGTGTACACTAAAGAATCGACAGTTGTATCCATAGAAAAAGATGGTGTCCTATAGGCGATGCTCGTCCACCATCTTGTGCTTCAAAACGCTAGAGCAAGATGAAAAGGACCCGTCTAGATTTGACCATTGAACAAGACAAGATAACAGATAACTAACATCACTTTATTCAAAACACAAAGGATTCCTCTTTCATTTCAGAGTCTCTGTGTTTGTGTGTTGGAACAGTGAGAGTACTACAGCAATGTGAAGTAGTACTACGGTCATGTGAAGAAGTACTACAGCACTGTAGAGTACTACTGTACTGTGGGGTTCAGGAGCTGCAGGTGTGCTCCAGGTGTGGTCCAGGTGTGTTCGTAGTTAAAGGGGTGGTGGTCTTTGTGTGAGTGGTCTTCCTGTGTCTTCACGTCACGATCTCCTCCCCCTGCTCCAGTGGATCATGCACACTTCTCCTCCCTCTCCGTGATGGAGGTCCATATTGTCCTCTGTGATTGGAATCCTCAGACCAGCTCCAGTTACCTGCAGAGGAGAAACACACCAACACACACTAAACACACACACTAACACACTAAACACAAACACATCAACACACACCTAACCCTAACCCCTCAGACCAGCTCCAGTACCTGCAGAGGAGAAAACACACCAACACACACACACTAACACACTAAACACACACACACACACACTAACACACTAAACACAAACACATCAACACACACCTAACCCTAAGCCCTCAGACCAGCTCCAGTACCTGCAGAGGAGAAACACACCAACACACACTAAACACACACACTAACACACTAAACACAAACACATCAACACACACCTAACCCTAACCCCTCAGACCAGCTCCAGTACCTGCAGAGGAGAAACACACTAACAACACACACTAAACACAAACACATCAACACACACTAACACACTAAACACATCAACACAAACACACACTAAACACAAACACCAACACACTAAACACATCAGCACACACACTAAACACAAACACATTAAACACATCAACACAAACACATCAACACAAACTAAACACAAACACACCAACACAAACACATCAACACACACACTAAACACACCAACTAAACACATCAACACACTAAACACCACTAACACACTAACACACACTAAACACACTAACTCACCTTGATAGTTCCTTGACTGTTGGCAGCAAGCAGCACGTTTGACTCCTGAAAAAATCAGATTATTATGTTATTTTATATAGTAGGATTTTTGAGATTGTGGAAATATAATAAAAAACCATGCAATCACAACAGCCTCATCCATCCCCAGTTGAATGGGAGAGGGCGGCGGTAGGGCTGGGTGGAGGTAGGGCTGGATATGGTGAAGGTAGGGCTGGCATGGGTTGGGTAGAGGTAGGGCTGGGTGGAGGACGGGTGGAGGAAAAGGTAGGGCTGGGGGAGGTAGGGCTGGCATGGGAGACGGTAGGGCTGGGGGAGGTAGGGCTGGGGGAGGTAGGGCTGGGTGGAGGACGGGTGGAGGAAGAGGTAGGGCTGGGGGAGGTAGGGCTGGGTGGAGGACGGGTGGAGGAAGAGGTAGGGCTGGGGGAGGTAGGGCTGGGTGGAGGACGGGTGGAGGAAGAGGTAGGGCTGGGGGAGGTAGGGCTGGGTGGAGGACGGGTGGAGGAAGAGGTAGGGCTGGGGGAGGTAGGGCTGGGTGGAGAACGGGTGGAGGAAGAGGTAGGGCTGGGGGAGGTAGGGCTGGGTGGAGGAAGAGGTAGGGCTGGCTTGGGTGGAGGTAGGTTGTAGGAACAGCCTCATCCAGTCGGTCAGGGCCCGCCAGCAGGGTGTAGGGTGTAGTTAGGGTGTAGTTACCCCGTCCGGCAGGGCCCTCCAGCAGACGGCGCTGACGAACTCGTTGGTGTCGTCGTCTTTGTGGTCTTTGTCCAGAATGCTCTTCACCGTGTCAAACTTAAAGGTGAGCAGCGTCTTGGACAGACCCTTGTAGTACAGGTACAGAGAGTTGTTCTCACTCCCTAGAGAACCAGAGAGAACCTTATAGTACAGAGAACCTTACAGAACAGAGAGTTGTTCTCACTCCCTAGAGAACCAGAGAGAACATTATAGTACAGAGAACCTTACAGAACAGAGTTGTTCTCACTCCCTAGAGAACCTTATAGTACAGAGAACCTTACAGAACAGAGAGTTGTTCTCACTCCCTAGAGAACCAGAGAGAACCTTATAGTACAGAGAACCTTACAGAACAGAGTTGTTCTCACTCCCTAGAGAACCAGAGAGAACCTTATAGTACAGAAAACCTTACAGAACAGAGAGTTGTTCTCACTCCCTAGAAAACCAGAGAGAACCTTATAGTACAGAAAACATTACAGAACAGAGTCATTCTCACTCCCTAGAGAACCAGAGAGAACCTTATAGAACAGAAAATCTTACAGAACAGAGAGTTGTTCTAACTCCCTAGAGAACCTTATAGTACAGAAAACCTTACAGAACAGAGTTGTTCTCACTCCCTAGAGAACCAGAGAGAACCTTATTGTACAGAAAACCTTACAGAACAGAGAGTTGTTCTCACTCCCTAGAGAACCAGAGAGAACATTATGGTACAGAGAATCTTAAAGTTGTAGTAGTCCTACCGCAGGCTACGTAGTAATAAAGGTGTAGTAGTAGTAATAAAGGTGTAGTAGTAGTAGTAGTAATACAGGTGTAGTAGTAGTAATACAGGTGTAGTAGTAGTAATACAGGTGTAGTAGTAGTAATAAAGGTGTAGTAGTAGTATTACAGGTGTAGTAGTAGTAATACTGGTGTAGTAGTAGTATTACAGGTGTAGTAGTAGTAATACTGGTGTAGTAGTAGTAATACAGGTGTAGTAGTAGTAATAAAGGTGTAGTAGTAGTAATAAAGGTGTAGTAGTAGTAATACAGGTGTAGTAGTAGTAATAAAGGTGTAGTAGTAGTATTACAGGTGTAGTAGTAGTAATACAGGTGTAGTAGTAGTAATACAGGTTTAGTAGTAGTAATAAAGGTGTAGTAGTAGTATTACAGGTGAAGTAGTAGTAATAAAGGTGTAGTAGTAGTAATACAGGTGTAGTAGTAGTAATACAGGTGTAGTAGTAGTAATAAAGGTGTAGTAGTAGTATTACAGGTGTAGTAGTAGTAATAAAGGTGTAGTAGTAGTATTACAGGTGTAGTACTAGTAATAAAGGTGTAGTAGTAGTATTACAGGTGTAGTAGTAGTAATAAAGGTGTAGTAGTAGTATTACAGGTGTAGTAGTAGTATTACAGGTGTAGTAGTAGCAATAAAGGTGTAGTAGTAGTAATACAGGTGTAGTAGTAGTATTACAGGTGTAGTAGTAGTATTACAGGTGTAGTAGTAGTAATAAAGGTGTGTGTGTAGTAGTAGTAGTGTAGTAATGGTGTAGTAGTTGAGTACAGTTCAGCTGTAGTAGTGTAGTAATTAGTAGTTAATACAGGTGTAGTAGTAATAGGTGTAGTAGTAATACAGGTGTGTAGTAATACAGGTGAGGCTTGTTGACGTTCCACAGCTTCAGCTGACTGTCTGTAGACCTGGAAACATATAGTTAACCACTACTAGTTAATACAGTGAACCACTTCTAGTTAATACAGTGAACCCTACTAGTTAATACAGTGAACTCCTAGAATACAGTGAGGCTTGTTGACGTTCCACAGCTTCAGCTGACTGTCTGTAGACCTGGAAACATATAGTTAACCACTACTAGTTAATACAGTGAACCACTACTAGTTAATACAGTGAACCACTACTAGTTAATACAGTGAACTCCTAGTTAATACAGTGAGGTTGTTGACGTTCCACAGCTTCAGCTGACTGTCTGTAGACCTGGAAACATATAGTTAACCACTACTAGTTAATACAGTGAACCACTACTAGTTAATACAGTGAACCACTACTAGTTAATACAGTGAACCACTACTAGTTAATACAGTGAACTCCTAGTTAATACAGTGAGGTTTGTTGACGTTCTACAGCTTGGAGGTGGTCTGAGAGGGAGTCACTGCACTAGTGAACACAGGGTGTTCCAAGAGGAGGTCTGAGAGGGAGTCACTGCACTAGTGAACACAGGGTGTTCCAAGAGGAGGTCTGAGAGGGAGTCACTGCACTAGTGAACACAGGGTGTTCCAAGAGGAGGTCTGAGAGGGAGTCACTGCACTAGTGAACACAGGGTGTTCCAAGAGGAGGTCTGAGAGGGAGTCACTGCACTAGTGAACACAGGGTGTTCCAAGAGGAGGTCTGAGAGGGAGTCACTGCACTAGTGAACCCAGGGTGTTCCAAGAGGAGGTCTGAGAGGGAGTCACTGCACTAGTGAACCCAGGGTGTTCCAAGAGGAGGTCTGAGAGGGAGTCACTGCACTAGTGAACACAGGGTGTTCCAAGAGGAGGTCTGAGAGGGAGTCACTGCACTAGTGAACACAGGGTGTTCCAAGAGGAGGTCTGAGAGGGAGTCACTGCACTAGTGAACACAGGGTGTTCCAAGAGGAGGTCTGAGAGGGAGTCACTGCACTAGTGAACACAGGGTGTTCCAAGAGGAGGTCTGAGAGGGAGTCACTGCATTAGTGAACACAGGGTGTTCCAAGAGGAGGTCTGAGAGGGAGTCACTGCACTAGTGAACACAGGGTGTTCCAAGAGGAGGTCTGAGAGGGAGTCACTGCATTAGTGAACACAGGGTGTTCCAAGAGGAGGTCTGAGTGGGAGTCACTGCACTAGTGAACACAGGGTGTTCCAAGAGGAGGTCTGAGAGGGAGTCACTGCACTAGTGAACACAGGGTGTTCCAAGAGGAGGTACTCACGCAGAGAGGATCTCCTCTCCGTTAACGAACTTGGCGTAAGAGACGGCCTTGCGATGGCCCTTAAACACCATGATGGGTTGCTTGGTGTTCCTGAGGTCGTAGTAGTGGACGCAGTGGTCTGGGAACACACACAAACACATATGTTTTCATGGAGACAGTGGTCTGGAAACACACACACAGATACGTTGTCAAGGAGACAGTGGTCTGAAAACACACGCACACACACACACAGATATGTTGTCATGGAGACAGTGGTCTGGAAACACACACACACACACACACACAGATATGTTGTCATGGAGACAGTGGTCTGGAAACACACACACAGATATGTTGTCTAGGATACAGTAGTCTGGACAACAGAAACAGTGGTTGTCATGGAGTGATCTAGACCACACTAACTATGGGATGAGAGGTACTTACGCAACTGAAAACCAGATGGTACTGTCTATAGTTAACCACTACTAGTTAATACACAACATGTACCTGCACAGCCAAATGCTAGGTGGTATATAGTTATATAGTTAACCACTACTAGTTAATACACAACATGTACCTGCACAGCCGAACACTAGGTGGTATATAGTTATAGAGTTAACCACTACTAGTTAATACACAACATGTACCTGCACAGCCAAAAGCTAGGTGGTATATAGTTATAGAGTTAACCACTACTAGTTAATACACAACATGTACCTGCACAGCCAAACGCTAGGTGGTATATAGTTATATAGTTAACCACTACTAGTTAATACACAACATGTACCTGCACAGCTAAACGCTAGGTGGTATATAGTTAACCACTACTAGTTAATACACAACATGTACCTGCACAGCCAAACGCTAGGTGGTATATAGTTATAGAGTTAACCACTACTAGTTAATACACAACATGTACCCGCACGGCCAAACGCTAGGTGGTATATAGTTATAGAGTTAACCACTACTAGTTAATACACAACATGTACCCGCACGGCCAAACGCTAGGTGGTATGTAGTTATATAGTTAACCACTACTAGTTAATACACAACATGTACCTGCACAGCCAAACGCTAGGTGGTATATAGTTATATAGTTAACCACTACTAGTTAATACACAACATGTACCTGCACAGCCAAACGCTAGGTGGTATATAGTTATATAGTTAACCACTACTAGTTAATACACAACATGTACCCTGCACAGCCAAACGCTAGGTGGTATATAGTTATAGAGTTAACCGCTACTAGTTAATACACAACATGTACCCGCACAGCCAAACGCTAGGTGGTATATAGTTATATAGTTAACCACTACTAGTTAATACACAACATGTACCTGCACAGCCAAACGCTAGGTGGTATATAGTTATATAGTTAACCACTACTAGTTAATACACAACATGTACCTGCACAGCTAAACGCTAGGTGGTATATAGTTAACCACTACTAGTTAATACACAACATGTACCTGCACAGCCAAACGCTAGGTGGTATATAGTTATAGAGTTAACCACTACTAGTTAATACACAACATGTACCCGCACAGCCAAACGCTAGGTGGTATATAGTTATAGAGTTAACCACTACTAGTTAATACACAACATGTACCTGCACAGCCAAACGCTAGGTGGTATATAGTTATAGAGTTAACCACTACTAGTTAATACACAACATGTACCTGCACAGCCAAACGCTAGGTGGTACCGGGAGGTCGGACTGAACTTCACACAGCAGACGCTGGCCTTCGCCTCGATGCTCGCCACGGAGTTGTTGAGGTTAGTGGACCACAGCTTCACTGTAACACAACGTAACACAACACAGCTTCACTGTAACACAACGTAACACAACACAGCTTCACTGTTACACAACTTCACTGTAACACAACACAGCTTCACTGTAACACAACGTTACACAACATAGCTTCACTGTAACACAACACAGATTCACGGTAACACAACACAGATTTACTGTAACACAAGGTAACACAACACAGATTCACGTTAACAACGTAACACAACTTCCCTGTAACACAACATAACACAACACAGATTCACTGTAACACAACACAACACAGATCCACTGTAACACAACGTAACACAACACAGATTCTCTGTAACACAACACAGATTCACTGTAACACAACCAAGGTAAAAAAACAGGAACAAGAGTACACCAAGGTACAGACCAGGAAGTGATTCTAGAAAGAGTAAACCAAGGTACAGACCAGGAAGTGATTCTAGAAAGAGTAAACCAAGGTACAGACCAGGAAGTGATTCTAGAAAGAGTAAACCAAGGTACAGACCAGGAAGTGATTCTAGAAAGAGTAAACCAAGGTACAGACCAGGAAGTGATTCTAACCTTTAGCGTCATCAGAGCCGGACGCCAGCAGTGTAGGATCCATCAGGTTGAAGTCGACACTCCAGCAGCGCTTCTCATGTTCCTAACACACAACATGTTAACACACGTTACTCTAGTATAGATGCTCCATGTTCCTAACACACAACATGTTAACACACGTTACTCTAGTATAGATGCTCCATGTTCCTAACACACAACCTTTTAACACACGTTACTCTAGTATAGATGCTCCATGTTCCTAACACACAACATGTTAACACACGTTACTCTAGTATAGATGCTCCATGTTCCTAACACACAACATGTTACTCTAGTATAGATGCTCCATGTTCCTAACACACAATATGTTAACACATGTTACTCTAGTTAACAGTATAGATACATTATAGATATATTCTGATAATCTTAGACTAGATGTCATAATATAATCTGGTACCTGGAAGACTTTGGACCGCTGGCCGGTGAATCCGTCCCACAGAATAACCGTCCCCTCGTAGTCACTGCTAGCTAGCAGGTTCTTGTGGTAGCTACTCCAGCTGATACAGCTAAATATGATCAACACATTATTCAACTATACATTAAACAATATAAACTATATTATAAACATTATTCAACTATACATTAAACAATACTACAAACATTAGAAATACATTATTCAACTATACATTAAACAATATAAACTATATTATAAACATTATTCAACTATACATTAAACAATACTACAAACATTAGAAATACATTATTCAACTATACATTAAACAATATAAACTATATTATAAACATTATTCAACTATACATTAACCAATACTAGAAACATTATAAATAAAATATTCAACTATACATTAAACAATATAAACTATATTATAAACATTTTTCAACTATACATTAAACAATACTACAAACATTAGAAATACATTATTCAACTATATATTAAACAATATAAACTATATTATAAACATTATTCAACTATACATTAAACAATACTAGAAACATTAGAAATACATTATTCAACTATACATTAAACAATATAAACTATATTATAAACATTATTCAACTATACATTAACCAATACTAGAAACATTATAAATAAAATATTCAACTATACATTAAACAATATAAACTATATTATAAACATTTTTCAACTATACATTAAACAATACTACAAACATTAGAAATACATTATTCAACTATATATTAAACAATATAAACTATATTATAAACATTATTCAACTATACATTAAACAATACTAAAAACATTAGAAATACATTATTCAACTATACATTAAACAATACTAGAAACATTAGAAATACATTATCCAACTATACATTAAACAATATAAACTATATTATAAACATTATTCAACTATACATTAAACAATACTAGAAACATTATAAATAAAATATTCAACTATATATTAGACATTATAAACTATATTATAAACATTATTCAACTATACAGTAAACAATACTAGAAACATTAGAAATACATTATTCAACTATATATTAAACATTATAAACTATATTATAAACATTATTCAACTATACATTAAACAATACTAGAAACATTGACACTTAAGCCCTCTATTGAATGCCAAATCATCGCAATTGCATCTAACGGCCACCAGATGGCGACAAAAACAGTTTGTTCTGATCATAGGCAACTGACCTATTTCCTGTGAAACCCTGTCTTAGCTACTATACATTGATTGTTTCAAAATGGTGCACAGACACTGGATTATCAGTTGATGGTGGGTTTATAGGATCAAACACAACTTTAATGAGTTTGTTCATGATGGATTTTAGCCTCTACTGCGTTGATCAGAGTGATATAGTTTGGACTGTTGGCATCAGTGGAGCCTCAGCTTTGCTGTGCATGTGCAGAGTTATGAAATACATAAGTCTTGTTGTTGGAAATGTTTCGTTTAGTTGTGAATGCAACGTTTTAGAGGTGTGGCCCATGACTGCTTTCTCATGGCTTTTAAGGCGTTGACATCTTTGCATTTGTGGGGAGGAGGAGTTGCCCAGATATGGGCACTGCACAATATATGAAGCATTATTAACTACATTATATCTGATACAGCTATAGTATGACTAATATTCTAAATAGAACTATAACTATATAGATAATAAACTAGAAATAGAATAGAATATAAGAAACTCAATGGGAAGCAGCTGATACCTGATTTTAGAGTTGCAGGTCATCTCGTTGACCGGGTAGTGGATGTCCACTGCATCCTGGATCACCATGCCATACTCAAACACCTTGATCTTCTTAGTGACACCGGCAATCGCAAAGTAGTCGCAGTCCCGGTCAAACTCGATACTAATATAGAGAGGTCAGAGGTCAAACTCAATACAATATAGAGGTCAGAGGTCAAACTCAATACTAATATAGAGAGGTCAGAGGTTAAACTCAATACTAATATCGAGAGGTCGGAGACTGTCTAGAGGGCGGGGCCTCCTCTTACCTGGAGACGATGCTGGATCCGTTGTATAGGTCGCTGGCGTAGGACAACGTGGCGAGCGGGCGGACAGAGTTGTAACGGGTGATTTTAGAAAGGCACTCCATGAAGTCATCCAGCTGGCCCAGGCTCCGCCCCTCGTCTACACACACACAGACTTAAAACAAGCCCCTCCTCCTCAACACACCCACTGTTTCAGCTGCAATTCCAACACTGACATTTAAATGATGTGTTTTGGGCTGAAAGATAGAGGGGTGCGTGTTATCCCCATGGTTATGACCCACGGCAACTTCTAGAATGACGGATCTAGAATGAAGCAGGCATTAAGCTGTAATGCTACCTGAGATGTATACTATAGATCTAGAATGAAGCAGGCATTAAGCTGTAATGCTACCTGAGATGTATACTATAGATCTAGAATGAAGCAGGCATTAAGCTGTAATGCTACCTGAGATGTATACTATAGATCTAGAATGAAGCAGGCATTAAGCTGTAATGCTACCTGAGATGTATACTATAGATCTAGAATGAAGCAGGCATTAAGCTGTAATGCTACCTGAGATGTATACTATAGATCTAGAATGAAGCAGGCATTAAGCTGTAATGCTACCTGAGATGTATACTATAGATCTAGAATGAAGCAGGCATTAAGCTGTAATGCTACCTGAGATGTATACTATAGATCTAGAATGAAGTAGGCATTAAGCTGTAATGCTACCTGAGATACGAGACATCTTGTTTGAGAAGTAGCACTGTTCCAGATCTTCAAAATGAGCTGTGAGTCTCTTTCTTCTGGAGGCCAGAGTACTGTTATACCATGGCTGTCTTTTACCCTGCAACACACATGAAGAAATCATAAATATAGTCTAACTAGATCAAACATATATCAGAACTACATCACTAATGTATCCTATGAACACACATTTATTCTGGAGGCCGGAGTACTGTTGATCTGTTATATGATTATGTAATAACAGATTGGTCACATGATGTGTTTCTATATGATTATGTATATGATTATGTAATAACAGATTGGTCACATGATGTGTTTCTATATGATTATGTTTATGATTATGTAATAACAGATTGGTCACATGATGTGTTTCTATATGATTATGTATATGATTATGTAATAACAGATTGGTCACATGATGTGTTTCTATATGATTATGTATATGATTATGTAATAACAGATTGGTCACATGATGTGTTTCTATATGATTATGTAATAACAGATTGGTCACATGATGTGTTTCTATATGATTATGTATATGATTATGTAATAACAGATTGGTCACATGATGTGTTTCTATATGATTATGTATATGATTATGTAATAACAGATTGGTCACCTGACTGCCCGGTGTTGCTCCGATGAAGCCAGGAGTCTGGCTGTACTCTGGAGGCTCCACTAGACTGCTGCTGCTACTGATACACAACACACCTTAATACACACCTTCATACACACCTTAATACACGTGTTAATACACTAGACTGCTCCTACTACTGGTCCACAACACACATTAATACACACCTTAATACACTAGACTGCTGCTGCTACTGATACACAACACACCTTAATACACTAGACTGCTCCTACTACTGGTCCACAATATGTTCATTAGTGGACCACAGGTGTCCCTGAGGGCAGGTGAGGGAGCTGCTAGTGGACCACAGGTGTACCTGAGGGCAGGTGAGGGAGCTGCTAGTGGACCACAGGTGTACCTGAGGGCAGGTGAGGGAGCTGCTAGTGGACCACAGGTGTACCTGAGGGCAGGTGAGGGAGCTGCTAGTGGACCACAGGTGTACCTGAGGGCAGGCGAGGGAGCTGCTAGTGGACCACAGGTGTACCTGAGGGCAGGTGAGGGAGCTGCTAGTGGACCACAGGTGTACCTGAGGGCAGGTGAGGGAGCTGCTAGTGGACCACAGGTGTACCTGAGGGCAGGTGAGGGAGCTGCTAGTGGACCACAGGTGTACCTGAGGGCAGGTGAGGGAGCTGCTAGTGGACCACAGGTGTACCTGAGGGCAGGTGAGGGAGCTGCTAGTGGACCACAGGTGTACCTGAGGGCAGGTGAGGGAGCTGCTAGTGGACCACAGGTGTACCTGAGGGCCGGTGATGGAGCCTCCACGTTGGGCACGGTGCACTCTGCCTCCATCAGGGGGGAGTGGAGTCCACTCATATCCTGGAGGAAGGGATGGAGATGAGTTACATGGTACCAGACCTCAAATAAATATTATTTAGATACAAAATCAACAGATTAAAAACTACCTCGACACGTTTGATGTCATCTTCAAAGAAGTTGAGTTCCTTCTGCAGCTGTTCCAGTTGCTAATGATGGAGCAAACATCTGGTCACAGCCTCTCATGATGCATGGCACTTTAGGTCAAATAGGTTTAAAAAGGGCAATGATTGGGCTAGGGGTGCACGATATACTGGTTGTGTTTGATTTAGAGGCCGCCTGAAGAAGCTGTATAATGATCAAGTTGAATTGAGCACACAGGTTGCCCTGTCCCAAGTTGAGCGCACAGGTTGCCCTGTCCCAAGTTGAGCACACAGGTTGCCCTGTCCCAAGTTGAGCACACAGGTTGCCCTGTCCCAAGTTGAGATGTTCTAAGGGGGATGGGAGATGTTCTAATGGGGATGGGAGATGTTCTGGGGGGGATGGGAGATGTTCTGGGGGGATGGGAGATGTCTTACCTCTCTCTTGTTGCATCTCGCTTCTTTAAGAAACTCCATCAGGATCTGCCTCTGGGCGGCCTGGGACTCCTGGAGGAGAAACACACTTTACACACCAGTACCACACACACACACATCTGTTCCACACACACAGAACACACACACATCTGTATCACACACACACACATCTGTACCACGCACACATACACACAAACATGTACCACACACACACAGAACACACATCTGTACCACACACAAACATGTACCACACACACACAGAACACACACCTGTACCACACACACACACACACACCTGTACTACACATTCACCTGTACTACCCATTCACCTGTACTACACACACACACACACATGTACTATACACACACCTGCCCAACACACACACCTGTCCAACACAACTGTACTACACACACACCTGTACAGCACACACACCTGTACAGCACACACCCCTGTACATCACACACATCTAGTAAGGATGACTGCCTGTAACGCTGAATTAGCTGATACAGGCTAAGCTAAATGGTTTATTCAACTAATAAATGGTTTGTTTGAATCAAATCTCACAGCTTCCAGTTGCTTCTTCTTCTGCACCAAGAGCTCCACCATGAGGTTGATGTTGGCCAGGTCCATGTTCTCCTGCTCTGGGCTCAGGACATCCTGGAACACCTGCCACCTGGACCCATTCTAGGACAGGAGACCAACGTTAGCTGCCTCCCAGTAGGACTACAGATCCTACATCTCCCCCACAGGACTACAGATCCCAGAGACAATGAGGAGAGAGAGGCAATATGAGAGCGAGTGAAAAAGTGTGAGAGGAATAAACCAATACTCACAGGATGGTCCAATTTCAGTCTCTTCTCTTCTGACCTCTGTTTCAGGATCAGTTCATTCACTGGAATACAGCACAGAAGGTGATCAGAACTTCCTGTTGCCTAGCATTGATTCCACTATTAGTAAGAATACGCTATCACAAAGTAATCAGGGTAAATGTAGTTCATCAACATGGTAAATGTAGTTAATTAACATGGAAAATGTAGTTTCTTCATCAGGGTAATAGTAGTTCATTAACATGGTAAATGTAGTTTCTTCATCAGGGTAAATGTAGTTCATTAACATGGTAAATGTAGTTTCTTCATCAGGGTAAATGTAGTTCATTAACATGGTAAATGTCGTTTCTTCATCAGGGTAAATGTAGTTCATTAACATGGTAAATGTAGTTCATTGACATGGTAAATGTAGTTCATTAACATGGTAGATGTAGTTCATTAACATGGTAAATGTAGTTCATTGACATGGTAAATGTAGTTCATTAACATGGTAAATGTAGTTCATTAACATGGTAAATGTAGTTCATTAACATGGTAGATGTAGTTCATTAACATGGTAAATGTAGTTTCTTCATCAGGGTAAATGTAGTTCATTAACATGGTAGATGTAGTTCATTAACATGGTAAATGTAGTTCATTAATATGGTAGATGTAGTTCATTAACATGGTAAATGTAGTTTCTTCATCAGGGTAGATGTAGTTTAGTGACGTACCGAGGAAGTTTGGATAGAGCTGGTCCACGTTGTCAACGATGTAGTTACACTTGGGGCAGCTGTTGCTGTCCTCCAGACTCTGGCGGATGCACTTGAAGCTGCAGAAGAAGAGAAACAAGGTTTATATCAGGAGGAAATACTTATTCATGAACTACACATCAGGAGAAAAAACTTATTCATGAACTACCCATCAGGAGAAAAAACATATTCATGAACTACACATTAGGGGAAAATACTCATGTACTGCACATTAGAAGGAATACCTATTCCTATACCTGGTATTGTTACACCATCTAGTTTACTTACAGGCTCCAGCTTGCGAGACAGTAGCAGTCTTGGCCATGCGTGTGCATGCGAGTGTGAATGTGTGTGTGCGTGCGCATCTGTGTGTGTGCATGCATGTGTTTAAATGTGTGTGTGTGTGCCAGCATGTGTGTGCGTGCACGTTTGTGCGTGCATGCATGTGCATGCACGTGTGTGTGCGTGCGTGCATATGTGTGTGTGCGCATGTGTATGTGTGCGCGTGTGTATGTGCATCTGCACCCGATTGACACCAAATTCATTCTCATTTGTAGTTTCAGTGGAAAAGGGATGTGTCATTGTGATGCTTCCTATAGGTTTGGACCAATAATGTCACAAGGCATCTGTAATCACGTATGGCTCACATCTAAATCATAAAGAGCTACCAGCATTATGACACCACAACACATAGCTACACTTGATAATATTAACAACTCATAAATGAACATCACGATACCTCATCTACCCACTGAAAGCTGTAGAAGCTAATAGACCAAAAGTACAGTAGTAAAGTAGCAAAAGTAGTAAAGAGTACACCTAGAGAAGATAAGCACGTTATGGTGTCAGTAATATGTTTACTTTTGGGAGGACTACCTCTATATAGAGACCCAGCACCCAATAGATACAACATTATGCTATGGTCTCCATTGCAACAGCGTCGGTGATATCAATACAACTCACCAGAAACTGTGGCCACATTTGGTCATGTGTGCTTCCTCGATCATCTCGAAGCAGATGGGGCTGGAAACCAGGAGATAAGATGTGTTATATTACGGGATATGCTATTTTGGTATTGGACCACGATCGATGCCACTGACAAGCTGCTCCTCTGATATACAAATACAAGTTTTATGAGTAAAGGGAGAAAACTCACCAAACAAAGTCGTTGCTTTTGTCCTCGTATGAGTGGAGCAGGCCGGGGTAGAGGGGAGCCGGCTGCAGAGACCTCTTCTTACCCGGGTCGGAGGACGAGGAAGACGGCCGGCTCAACGAAGCCAAGCCAACCCAGGATGCCTGCTGCACAGCGGCCAGGACGGGCACTGACAGGGACCCCTCGCCGGCGGACAGGGGCCCCTCGCCGGCTGCTGCCAGCGCCCGGGAAGGCACAACATTCCCCGCCGAGCTACCTTTAGTGTTGGGGGTACTCCCGGAGGAGCTGGCCCCGCCGGCGTGCTGCTGGGGCCGGTTGTCTGACATGACTCAACACGGACAGAAAACATCCACCGGGACGGTGTTCAGATCATCCGGACCGGAGGAGTTGGTGAGTTATTAGCCTAGTAGTGCTAGTCTCGGGAGATACAACAACACAAGCCGGCGTGTTGAGCCTGGGTACCACCTGCTTGGCTTGTGTCACTCACGGTTAAGTCGACAACAGATGAATTATTCAATGCAAAATGACACGAAGTGTGAAACAAGTGAATAGAACAAATATTCCTGCTGCGTTTCAAGGGATTAGCGGGCTAGCTACTGAGGAAGCTCCGAGTCCCTGGGTTCATCCGTGCTGCTGCCGAGATCCAGCGGCCTCTAGCGGTTAGGAGGCCGTTGCTACTCCGCTCTGCTGCCGGGAACCAGCGGCCTCTAGCGGGTTGGAGGCCGTGGGTTTAGAGGGTACTATAACCAGTTTCTCTACACAGTGTGGTCTAACCCTTCTGTTTGTCTATGCTTTCCAAAGCGTCTGCAGTATTTAATGTCAACAAGGTGTATCCCATGCTGAAAGAAAACAGCTGTCCAACATTAAAACACGTGTTGTAGTGAGAAAGCACTGCTGCCTTGCATCAAACACAGGTGGAGCAACTGGGCAGTGGAAACCTGTAAATATGAATACCATTAACAGTCTCCACTACTGTCGCTCCACCCTTAGTCTTTATACCATTAACAGTCCCCACTACTGTCGCTCCACCCTTAGTCTTTATACCATTAACAGTCTCCACTACTGTCGCTCCACCCTTAGTCTTTATACCATTAACAGTCCCCACTACTGTCGCTCCACCCTTAGTCTTTATACCATTAACAGTCTCCACTACTGTCGCTCCACCCTTAGTCTTTATACCATTAACAGTTCAAAAGTAAAGTAATTAAGAGTAAAACTTGATGTAGTTTACGTTTTTATTTCACTCAACAACCATCACATTACTGGTGTGTGTGATGTGTGTGTGTGTGTGTGTGTGTGTGTGTGTGTGTGTGTGTGTGTGCCCTTAAACAAGTGTGTAAGAAAATAAAGAGAGGAGAGATATATAAGGGAGGAGAGAACAAGAGAGATAGGGGGAGAGAGAGGGAGGGAAGGAGGGAATAAGGGAGGGAGAGAGAGGGAGGGAAGGAGGGAAGAAGGGAGGGAGGAGAGGAGGGAGGGAGTGAACAGCACTTGATGAACATAATAAATAACAATACACAAGTACACATATATCATAGATATAATATATAAACACATATATCATCAGAATATACTATGCTAACCGCAGCAACATATAGAGCGCATTACATATATCATAGATATAATATACATCACTGTTAGTTCATGGATATTTTATATGCAATTCCATTTATTTCCACTGGCAGAAACCATCAGAAGTAAAGAGCAGCAGTTGTTTCCACTCTGAGATGGCCTGTTCCATTTAAAAGCGTCATGGATCATTCCAGTTCCCTCATCACCGTCTGAATGCTTCTGTAACTAAACCAGTGGACATGTTGCTGAGCCTGCTGCCCCTGCTTCTGATGTTTCGCCTGGTTTCAGCCCGGTCCTGCTGGCATTGTGTCCTTCTACAGAGTGTCCCCAGATGTAGGAGGGTCCTCAGACACACTGACACACATCCACACCTTCCAGTCCACCTTCACCCAGGAGGACCTCCTCCCTGGGTTTATGTTATGGGGTGGTGACTCAGTGTCTCTGTGTCGGTTGTAGAAAAAAAGAAACGCCGCGTGCGTGTTTCTTTTTTTTCACACACACAAAGTACACACACACACACACACACACACACACACACACACACACACACACACACACACACACACACACACACACACACACACACACACACACACACACACACACACACACACACACACACACACACACACACACACACACACACACACACACACACACACTTCGGATCTTCGTTATTCAGCCCTCCGAAAAGGCTCACCAGGAAGCACGCAACTCGTGTTTTGTCCTTAAATTTTATTTGAAATCAAATGACCACAGGTCATAAACCTGAAATACAACAAAGAATAACAATACATTATTCAAATATATATATATATATATTGTAAATAAACGAAAACACATAAGCCTGCAACACCGTTACCACCGCCACCAGAAACCAGCCGAGTGCTTTGAACAACAGCGAGCTACAAGTTGCTCTCAGTGAGGCAAACGTTCAGTACTTAAAATATACAAGTAACCCAAACATTAATAATTGACAGAGTAGTTCCATACCAACGGGCTGTGCTCCTGATGCTTGTTTGCCGTGGAATGTTTAGCAGGTGCCGTAATTTTAGTCGTGAAGCTGCGCATGCGCACATAACGTAACATATCTAAACAAGACGTCGTGAAGCTGCGCATGCGCACATAACATAACATATCTAAAGAACTTACTCGGTCTCCATTTAATTTAACAGATACCCATTTGCTTCTCTTTTTTTTAATTATATTTACACTCTGCGCTAGAAGTCTCAACACACACAGTACACACACATAATTACATGAAGAAGTTATATTTTCTCTTTCATTTACTTCAATAATCTTTTACATTTTTTAACGTAACATACTGTTTGCTTTTACTCAAGTCTGTTTGTGAATTAAAAATGGAGGCCAGAGAGATTTATTGTGGCTATATTTTCCTTATTTCCTTATTTTGTAAAAATGTAATGTGTTATTGTGTTTTTTTATTTGAAAGGTAATTATAGGGTAATTATATTACCTACAATTCTTATCATTACCAATATAAACACTTATCTTGTTCCGTCTTAGTATGTCCTCTATGATCTTAAACTTAGTAACCTGTGCTCATTGGTCAACGTTACTAGAATAATCACATAATGCAGAAAGAAACCCGTTCCACGCTGCTCTGAACTCCGGTCCGGTTCTTTCCGGGATGTCTACGGGCCCTTTCGGAGGCCCCGTGACGTCACAACGTCAGCTCCATCTGGGGAGCGGTTATTGTTGGGGTCCGAGAAGGTTCATGAAGCTTCTCGGACACTTGTAGGATAAGGCCACGGTGTGTGGTGCGTTTCATATATCTATATAATATATCACTATATAAGCCTAATTATAAAGGGTAATGAAGGTTTAATAGAAGAGTTCTCAACAGCTTTATTCTTTATCATTCGTTGGTTCCTATAACTATATAAGCCTAATTATAAAGGGTAATGAAGGTTTAGTAGAAGAGTTCTCAACAGCTTTATTCTTTATTATTCGTTGGTTCCTATAACTATATAAGCCTAATTATAAAGGGTAATGAAGGTTTAATAGAAGAGTTCTCAACAGCTTTATTCTTTATTATTCGTTGGTTCCTATAACTATTTAAGCCTAGTTATAAAGGGTATTGAAGGTTTAATAGAAGAGTTCTCTTCAGCTTTATAAGTTTTACATCTGAACCGACGTCATGTGAATTGTAAAGTCAATTATAAACTCTGACTGGATCACACAGTGTCTCAGTGGCGCAGTGGATAGAGCAGTTGGTGATCTGTTCTAGAGACATGGGTTCAACATTGTAATGTCAAGGATATATTTATATTATTTACATAGTCTATCATATTTATATAAATATATATAGTATTAATACACATATATATTATATACATAGTACATCAAACATACGTGTAAATAATGAGTCTTTAGATTTAGATTAACTAGAAACTTCTAATTTATATCTTAGTTTTTTTAATATAAATTATGTTTGTATACAGTAGTATATAGTGTGAGTATATAGTGTGTAGTATATAGTGTATAGTGTGTAGTATATAGTGCGTAGTATATAGTGTATAGTGTGTAGTATATAGTGTGTCGTTTATAGTGTATAGTGTGTAGTATATAGTGTGTAGTATATGGTGTGTAGTATATAGTGTAGTATATAGTGTACAGTGTGTAGAATATAGTGTGTAGTGTGTGTAGTATATAGTGTGTAGTATAGTGTAGTGTGTAGTATATAGTGTGTAGTATATAGTGTGTAGTATATAGTGTGTAGTATATAGTGTATCGTGTGTAGTATATGGTGTGTAGTATATAGTGTAGTATATAGTGTACAGTGTGTAGTATATAGTGTGTAGTATATAGTGTAGTGTGTAATACATAGTGTGTAGTATATAGTGTAGTGTGTAGTATATAGTGTGTAGTATATAGTGTAGTGTGTAGTATATAGTGTGTAGTATATAGTGTGTAGTATATAGTCTGTAGTTTATTGTGTATAGTATGTGTAATATATAAATTGTTTAGTGTGTGTACCTGGTCATCCCAGAAGGTATGTAGTGTGTATTGTGTTGTATATCATGCACGTGTGTGTGCGTGTATTGTGTTGTATGTCATGCACATGTGTGTGTGCGTGTATTGTGTTGTATGTCATGCATGTGTGTGTGTGTGTGTGTGTGTACCTGGTCATCCCCAGATAATGACGTTTCTTCATCACACACACATTAGAAATACACACTGAAGTATCACTCACCTACACACACATTAGAAATACACACTGAAGTTATCACTCACCTACACACACACATTAGAAATACACACTGAAGTATCACTCACCTACACACACACATTAGAAATACACACTGAAGTATCACTCACCTACACACACATTAGAAATACACACTGAAGTATCACTCACCTACACACACATTAGAAATACACACTGAAGTATCACTCACCTACACACACATTAGAAATACACACTGAAGTATCACTCACCTACACACACATTAGAAATACACACTGAAGTATCACTCACCTACACACACATTAGAAATACACACTGAAGTATCACTCACCTACACACACATTAGAAATACACACTGAAGTATCACTCACCTACACACACATTAGAAATACACACTGAAGTATCACTCACCTACACACACATTAGAAATACACACTGAAGTATCACTCACCTACACACACATTAGAAATACACACTGAAGTATCACTCACCTACACACACACATTAGAAATACACACTGAAGTATCACTCACCTACACACACACATTAGAAATACACACTGAAGTTATCACTCACCTACACACACACAGAAACAGATAGACAGAGACACATATAGAGACAGAGAGAGAGACACATAGAGACAGAGAGACACACATATAGACAGAGAGAGCAATAGGGACAGAGATAGAGACAGAGAGACACAGAGAGAGACAGAGAGTCAGAGAGAGACACAGATAGAGACCGAGACACATGTAGAGACAGAGAGAGAGACACATAGAGACACATATAGACAGAGACAGCGAGTTTGAAACACAGAGACAGACAGAGAGACAGACAAAGAGAGAGAGAAACACAGAGACAGAGAGAGACAGACAGACAGACAGACAGCAGGCGTGTGCTCACCGTACTGTGTATGTCAGATGCCTGGCTGTGGCAGTCTGTGTCATTTGCGAGTCCATGCCAGGACAGGGTGTCATCTGAGGTCACAGAGAAACTATCAGAGTGCCTCCTGCTTCCTCCTCCTCCTCCTGCTGCTCCTCCTGCTCCTCCTCTATGGCGCCCGATGGACCTGGACCAGACCGCGTCAACACGTTACATTGTTATATAGGAACTTCACTGTGTGCAGGCCTTTATATAATATACGTATTTATTTTACACTTATGTATTATTTTTTTTGATTGAGGTAAAAAATACATGCAAATGAGCCAACATCCTTCAACCAATCACAAGCCCTCTTCAGAGTGGCCCAGGGCCTTGAAGCGTGCTCGCTTATTAGCATTAGCATGTTAGCATTGCTCACGGCTACATTGCACATATGACAAGGCGGCTCAAGCAACACACGCATCTTCTTCAGAACATGCGCATGGCGACATGTCTAGTTATATATTATTATAATGTAATATATAAAAGAATATTGTAATAACTTGGTGTGAGGCCTTTATATAATATATGTATTTTATATGTATTATATGCTATACTTCGAGATCCCTGCCTAGATATCTCCATAGCGATACTGAAACAATAACAAAAGCCTTCAAACTCAAGAGTGTTTATATTAATAATTTGATTATTGTAAATCATTTGATCACTTCCCATGTTAACTCAAATCCAAACACCCAAAGTACAATGACTGGTGTCTGTCTGTCTGTCTGTACAGTACTCACCCGGTTCACCGCTTCTCCTGGTGGATTCAGGAGACACTGACTGCCCCTACACACACACACACACGCTATATAAACACACGCCTGCGTCCATATGTGTGTGTGCGTGCGTGCGTGTGTGTGCGCGTTACCTCTGTCTGACCATTGCGTTGTTGGGAGACTTCAGGAGACTCTGAAATACAGATGGACACATTAGATGATCTCTCTCTCTCTCTCAGGAGTTAGGAGAGGGATGAGGAGTTATTATATGCAGGAGTTTAGCAGGAGTAGGTTAGGAGGAGAGGGAGGAGTTATATGCAGGAGTAGGAGGAGGAGAGGAAGGAGGAGGAGTTATGATATGCAGGAGTTAGCAGGTGTAGGAGAGATCTTACCCTTACTCTTAACTGCTACAAGGTTCTTGATAATTAAAGGAAAAAAGAATCTGAAACACACACACACAAGCAGTGTTCAGAGGTCCTGTTTCCACAAGATGTGTGATTAAAGTAACCATACTGCTTTGGGTTCATTCAGTACTACTAGAGTAGCTCTGATAGTCTAGTATCTCACAGAATCACGTCAGGCAGAGCAATCGGAGCAGAAACACAGTGTCAACCAAGAGCGGAGCAGACGTTTCGCAGAGGTACGTGCTTTTGTTGTAGCCTCTTACATTTCAGCTGTAACGTTCCACTGTCATTTGTGTACACCAGGCAACCACCGTGTGTTCGTGACTGACCACAGTGTGTATTTTTAACTCTTTATAGGTGCGGACAGAACAGCGAAGTGGAAACACTGCTGCCAAGAAATACGAAAGTGCCAAAAGTGAGTAAATCACTTATACATTACCCGTTGTTTGTTGTGGTAAGAATAGGCATGTTCGTTTTGAGAATAAGCAGTACTTCACGTGGGTTCCTGCATTATTCTAAAACACTTTGTTGTTTCAGCACGGACTTATTAGGTTGTAAGACAATGACAGTAAGCAATGAAACATCCTTAGAGCAGGAGTACGTTTTGATTAATGTAATGAGATAAAAGGTAAAATCATGTTTGTTACCTGTGACCAATTAATGTTTTTAAATGTACAATCAACTTCACAGAGATGTGATATAGTT
The DNA here is from genome assembly GCA_026745465.1 of Lota lota. NCBI lineage: Eukaryota > Metazoa > Chordata > Actinopteri > Gadiformes > Lotidae > Lota > Lota lota. Next base: position 43,754 of record JACYXH010000276.1, on the reverse strand, counting down.
AACAGGGTTCAAAAGGATGGTAATGTATCCTTATACAGGTGTTACAGGTATTTACAGTACGTGTTAGGTAATGTTCCTTCCATACAAATACAGGTATCTGGTGGATCTATTTGTTAGGTAATGTATCCACCATACAGGTGTTCAGGTATCTGGCTGACAGTACGTATTACAATGTACTCTCCATACAGGTGTACAGGTATCTGGCTACAGTACGTATATGTAATGTATCCTCTCATACAGGTGTTACAGGTATCTGAAATACAGTACGTAGGGTTAGGTAATGTATCCTCTCCATACAGGTGTTACAGGTATCTGGCTGGACAGTACGTAGGGTTAGGTAATGTATCCTCTCCATACAGGTGTTACAGGTATCTGGCTGGACAGTACGTAGGGTTAGGTAATGTATTCTCCATACAGGTGTACAGTATCTGGCTGGACAGTACGTAGGGTTAGGTAATGTATCCTCTCCATACAGGTGTTACAGGTATCTGGCTGGACAGTACGTAGGGTTAGGTAATGTATCCTCTCCATACAGGTGTTACAGGTATCTGGCTGGACAGTACGTAGGGTTAGGTAATGTATCCTCTCCATACAGGTGTTACAGGTATCTGGCTGGACAGTACGTAGGGTTAGGTAATGTATCCTCTCCATACAGGTGTTACAGGTATCTGGCTGGACAGTACGTAGGGTTAGGTAATGTATCCTCTCCATACAGGTGTTACAGGTATCTGGCTGGACAGTACGTAGGGTTAGGTAATGTATCCTCTCCATACAGGTGTTACAGGTATCTGGCTGGACAGTACGTAGGGTTAGGTAATGTATCCTCTCCATACAGGTGTTACAGGTATCTGGCTGGACAGTACGTAGGGTTAGGTAATGTATCCTCTCCATACAGGTGTTACAGGTATCTGGCTGGACAGTACGTAGGGTTAGGTAATGTATCCTCTCCATACAGGTGTTACAGGTATCTGGCTGGACAGTACGTAGGGTTAGGTAATGTATCCTCTCCATACAGGTGTTACAGGTATCTGGCTGGACAGTACGTAGGGTTAGGTAATGTATCCTCTCCATACAGGTGTTACAGGTATCTGGCTGGACAGTACGTAGGGTTAGGTAATGTATCCTCTCCATACAGGTGTTACAGGTATCTGGCTGGACAGTACGTAGGGTTAGGTAATGTATCCTCTCCATACAGGTGTTACAGGTATCTGGCTGGACAGTACGTAGGGTTAGGTAATGTATCCTCTCCATACAGGTGTTACAGGTATCTGGCTGGACAGTACGTAGGGTTAGGTAATGTATCCTCTCCATACAGGTGTTACAGGTATCTGGCTGGACAGTACGTAGGGTTAGGTAATGTATCCTTCCATACAGGTGTTACAGGTATCTGGCTGGACAGTACGTAGGGTTAGGTAATGTATCCTCTCCATACAGGTGTTACAGGTATCTGACAGGTAATTTAACTAAATGAAGGTGTTCTCGGTGGGTCTGAGTACTCTCCCTGGCTCGGACTTTGGTATTCATTGGCTTAGCAGACCTTAAACATGTATAAAAAACGGCATATAACACTCTAAAGCAAAGAGAAAAGACGGTAAGCATAACATCCCCTTTAAGACACACAGAACAGTGTTTAGAGGTCCTGTTTCCAGACCTGATGATTTAACAATAGTTCTTTTTATTTTAAAGCTGCACCTAATATTGAGATTGTAAAGAGAGGGAAAGTGTTTTCTAACTAATTAAAAACACACACACACACACCGTGCTCTATGACAATAGCTTACTCCGACCTGCCCCAGTGATCCTAGCAGTGGACGATGTGCTGCTCACAGTCTATGTATACTATTATTATTAATGTACTGACCCAGGTAATGCATGACCTATGATATAACAATACAGATTCATATTATTATTAATGTACTGACCCAGGTAATGCATGACCTATGATATAACAATACAGATTCATATTATTATTAATGTACTGACCCAGGTAATGCATGACCTATGATATAACAATACAGATTCATATTATTATTAATGTACTGACCCAGGTAATGCATGACCTATGATATAACAATACAGATTCATATTATTATTAATGTACTGACCCAGGTTATACATTATTTATAAAACATTTTAATAATATTGCTAACAAAATAATATGGTAGGCCTTCATGATGGATAACGTAATAATATTGACAACACTAATCACATATGGTTCCCATGGTTACCTCCTTCATGGTGAAGAGGTCTTTAGAGGCTCCAGCCAGAATGAGGAGGGACTGGAACTCAGCCGAAGGTCTCACCTAGAAACCATAGACTCACAGTATCATACACACTACATAGACACACGGTATCATACACACTACATAGACACACGGTATCATACACACTACATAGACACACTACATAGACACACAGTATCATACACACTACATAGACACACGTATCATACACACTACATAGACACACGGTATCATACACACTACATAGACACACGGTACATACACACTACATAGACACACAGTATCATACACACTACATAGACACCACACAGTATCACACACTACATAGACACGTATATACACACTACATAGACACACAGTATCATACACACTACATAGACACACGGTATCATACACACTACATAGACACACGGTATCATACACACTACATAGACACACTACATAGACACACAGTATCATACACACTACATAGACACACGGTATCATACACACTACATAGACACACAGTATCATACACACTACATAGACACACACTACACAGACACACGGTATCATACACACTACATAGACACACGGTATCATACACACTACATAGACACACGGTATCATACACACTACATAGACACACTACATAGACACAAACTACATAGACACACACTACATAGACACACAGTATCATACACACTACATAGACACACGGTATCATACACACTACATAGACACACAGTATCATACACACTACATAGACACACACTACACCAGACACACGGTATCATACACACTACATAGACACACGGTATCATACACACGGTATCATACACACTACATAGACACACTACATAGACACACGGTATCATACACACTACATAGACACACACTACACAGACACACGGTATCATACACACTACATAGACACACAGTATCATACACACTCCATAGACACACAGTATCATACACACTACATAGACACACTACATAGACACACGTATAATACACACTACCTAGACACACACTACACAGACACATGGTATCATACACACTACAAAGACACACTGTATCAACAAACTACATAGACAGGTACTTACTACACACACAACAGAGCTTTTCCAGCATTGAGAATAATTTCCGGTCTGCCAAAAGCAAAACCCCCAAACGCCAATGAGAGAATTCATTGAGAATGCACCACATACAATCATCTCCAAACAGAAGATTCTCTAGGTACCATGTTCTTACCTTGAACAGTTCCACCCTTAGTGTATTTACTATAAAGCTTTTAGCATATACATAAACAGTTTTTTATACAGTGTATAATCAATTAACCTCATTAGGTTCAGTTGAATCAATGCCGCCCGCAACGGTTGACTCGGTGTGTCTGTGCGCGTGTTTTGTTCTGTGTTAAAGCGAGGACCTCGCACACCGTTACCGGGCCTTATTTCTCCTCTAACGTGCGTTCACTGCCCAACAAACTGGAAGAACCTACCACTACTGCTGTTTGGGGGGAAAAAGGGACCTTTTCTGCATCTACTGTTTTGTGCTTCACGGAGACGTGGCTCTGTGGATTAATACCGGACTCTGCGCTAGAGCTGGAAGGCTTACAACTCTACAGAGCGGACAGAGACAGAGACACGGAACGCTCTAAAGACAGTGGAGATGGTTGTGGACTTCAGGAAGAACCCAGCCCCACCTGCCCCCATCACCCTCTCTGGCTCCACAATTAACATTGTGGAGTCTTTCCGCTTCCTGGGAACTATCATCTCCCAGGACCTCAAGTGGGAGCTGAGCATCAGCTCCCTCGTCAAGAAAGCACAACAGAGGATGTACTTCCTGCGGCAGCTGAAGAGATTCAACCTGCCAAAGACAATGATGGTGCACTTCTACACAGCCATCATTGAGTCCATCCTCACATCCTCCATCACCATCTGGTACGCTGCTAGCACAGCCAAGGACAAGGACAGACTGCAGCGTGTCATTCGCTCAGCTGAGAAGGTGATTGGCTGCAATCTCCCGCCGCTCCAGGACCTTTACGACACCAGGACTCTGAAGCGTGCAGGAAAGATTGTGGCTGACCCCTCCCACCCCGGCAACAATCTCTTTGAGCCACTCCCCTCTGGCAGGAGGCTGAGGTCCATCAGGTCCAAAACCTCTCGTCACAAGGACAGTTTTTTCCCCTCCGCCACTAGCCTTATTAACAAGGCCCGGAAACCACCCTGACTCTCTCCACACCCCACCCCTGGCTCTACATGCCACTGTACTTAATCTGCTCTTGTAATCTAAATTCTTACTCTCATATTTTTTTATACGTTCTGTGTGTGTATATATTTATACATATATTTATACTTATATTGTTTGTTCTGTTTAACCTATTTAACTTATTTTAGAGAATTGACGTGCACCTACATTACCAAGACAAATTCCTTGTATGTGTAAAAAACGTACTTGGCAATAAAGCTTTTCTGATTCAGATTCTGATGTCTTATGTACAGTAAGACAGAGGGGAGACTCGAACTGACAGACTGCTATGCAGACAGACAGATAGACAAGCACACAGACAGAAAGCTAGTCAGACAGACAGGCAGCTAGTCAGACACACAGAAAGCTAGGCAGACAGACAGGCAGCTAGTCAGACACACAGAAAGCTAGGCAGACAGACAGATAGCTAGTCAGACACACAGACAGCTAGGCAGACACACAGCTAGGCAGACAGACAACTAGGCAGACAAACAGCTAGGCAGACAAACAGCTAGCAGACAAACACACAGCTAGGCAGACAAACAAACAGCTAGGCAGACAAACACACAGCAGCAGACAAACAAACAGCTAGGCAGACACAAACAGCTAGCAGACAAAACAGCTAGGCAGACGGATAGACAGCTAGTTAGAATGATAGACAGCTAGTTAGAATGACAGACAGCTAGGCAGACAGACAACTAGACAGACAGGGGGTTACCAGTATGCTGTCCTGGTCAGGGCTTCTCACAGCTGTCATCTGACATCTTGATTGTCCTCTGGAGGATAGCAAGTAGTTAGCTTTAGCATCACATCAAGCAGACTTCACTATAGTTAGCATCAAGCAGACTTCACTATAGTTAGCTTTAGCCTCACGTCAAGCAGACTTCACTATAGTTAGTGTTGAATGACCTGACACGGAGGGAATACTTTGTAACTCTATTACTTTTATTTAACATAATGGTAAGTCGTAGACCAACATTGCGTGACTAACAGAATACCTAGAGAGGCGCGCCAACCACCGCGCATGCACAGTAGCCAGTACGGTGGCTGCCATGAGAGCACATTCAAACAGCATATTGCGAATGCTCTAAAGTTAGCTTTAGCTTCACGTCAAGCAGTCTTCACTATAGTTACCTTTAGCCTCACATCAAGTGGACTTCACTATAGTTAGCTTTAGCTCCCCGTCAAGCAGACTTCTCTTTAGTTAGCTTTATCTCCCCGTCAAGCAGACTTCCTTCAGTTAGCTTTAGCTCCCCGTCAAGCAGACTTCTCTTTAGTTAGCTTTAGCTCCCCGTCAAGCAGACTTCCCTTTAGTTAGCTTTAGCTCCCCGTCAAGCAGACTTCCCGTTAGTTAGCTTTAGCTACACATCAAGCAGACTTCCCTTTAGTTAGCTTTAGCTTCACATCAAGCAGACTTCCCTTTAGTTAGCTTTAGCTACACATCAAGCAGACTTCCCTTTAGTTAGCTTTAGCTTCACATCAAGCAGACTTCACTTTGTTAGCTTTTACTTAACGTAACTTAAAGACACTCATGCAATTAAATTTTGGGGAAACTTCTGAAAACGACTAAATAAAAGTAGTTTGACTATACGTCTAAACTTTGGACAGGCGGTGCGGAATATCTGCCGCGTCCTAACCTCATTCAACTCTAAAACATAATCACTGTAGATGACAATAAGTCATTATTATAACAGTCTAGACGAGCTACACGTCTAACGGACTTCACTATAGTTACCTTTAGCTCCTCGTCAAGCAGTCCTCTCTTTAGTTAGCGTTCGTTTACCGTCAAGAAGACTTCACTTGGTTAGCTTTCACTCAACGCAAAGTGTTTTGCAGTCAGTTGTAGAACAACCCAGTGTGTTTAACTACTTCTCCACGGCTCAACAGCGCCACCCTCAGTTGAGAGAAGGAAAATGCGTTAGCGTTAGTTAGCGTTAGCTTACTGTCTAGCAGACCACTATAGTTCACTTTAGCTTCGTTAGCTGCTATTACTACTACGTGATATTTAAGTCTTACGTGGTGAATAAGAATACATGTTGCTCTGTACATAAATAGTTATCTCTATCATCAACACAGTATAAGAAACTCGTACCTAGTGAATAAAACATGTTCTATACATTAAATAATGATCTCTATTTAGATAAATAACTATTCAGATACATAAATAAAAGGTCTTACCTAGTAATAATACATGTTCTGTACATTAAATAATTATCTCTATTTAGATAAATAAATAACTATTCAGATACATAAATAAAAGGTCTTACCTAGTAATAATACATGTTCTGTACATCAAATAATGATCTCTATTTAGATAAATAAATAACTATTTGTAACGTGACCCTCTGCCACCACCTAGTGGCGCCGGCTGTCACTTCCCCATGTGCCTTTGTTTACCTTTCCGTCACCAACTACCCTCGTGCACTCCGCTCTACACACCGGTCTCCAATCTTCAATCAACGCACCCTACTTCTTCCCGCCTCATCAAGCAGCCGGCGCCAGTTCGTCGTTACACTTTACTAAGTCAGTACCTCGTTCCAGTGTTCTAGTTCTAGTTCTAGCTTAGCTTAGCTTAGCTTAGTTCTAGTTCTAGTTCTAGTTCTAGTTCTAGTTACCCAGTCCTTGCCTGTCTAACCCGCGTGTCCTTCTCCTCTAGTCCTCCCGGTTCCATCCCGACTCCAGCCTTCACTCGTCTGTCTACCTTCCCTGCTAAACGACCACTCGCCTGTCTACGTTCATCGACCTACTATCCACCTGCCTAGCCCTTGTTTTTGCTGTAAATAAATCCCTTTCGACCCCACTCCATCTCTGTCTTGGTGTCTCGCGTTTGGGTCCTAGCTCTGTACCATAACACTATTCAGATACATAAATAAAAGGTCTTACCTAGTAATAATAGATGATCTCTATTTAGATAAATAAATAACTATTCAGATACATAAATAAAAGGTCTTGGTGGACTGATGAGTTGGACTTCAGGTGGGTTCTGTTACGCAGCGGGGCTGCAGCAACCTCCAGGCGCTCTACTCTAACCGTACCCTAACCGGACACCATCCTCTTATCATCTAATCCCCTGCGCCTGTGTTTGACTGTGTCATGCCTATGTATTCCCTCTGCTCCTCTCACCCCCTGCTGAAGCTTCACAAGTGTTTGCTCAACCTAAGTCCTGTGTCTCAGTAGTGTCACAGTCAGCTTCCTTCTGTTCATCCTGCGAGAACGTGGTTCTCTGTGTTTGGTCATCTTTAACACCCTGTATTATCCGCCTATTGAACTTGGCGTTTTGGAGACTTGGTTTCTCAACTTTCTTTTCTCGTGTGAAGTCGGTGTATTGTATTGTATCTGCCGATTACTTGAGTAAAGAAGTCATTTTGTTTACCGTGTTTCCTTGCCTGCTGCTCCTTTCTTTACGCACCGCACTTGGGTCCACACCTTACCGTTCTCCGTCAGTGTTGAGTTATGCCCCCTCCCCCAAAGAGACATGAGCTTCAATGACGGAACATGTGGGAGGGTCTCTCACATTCTAGCGCTTTTAATTTGATTCACTTCGTTTCAATCCAATGCAATTCGCAAATGCGTGTTCAAATATAGGCTAACAAAGAATAAATACGTTATAATATAATTGAATTATTTCAAAGTGAACCCTCCCATCTACTTGTGCAGTCACTTCAAATATGTAACCATTGTTCAGTGATTTTGATCATGTGATCAATCTAATTCTAACCCTACCCCTAATTCTGTGAACAGGGAGGTGTGTGCGTGTGTGTGTTTTGGGGGATGTGGGGGGGGGGGGGAGGAATTGTCATTCATTATCGTCTTTGTCTCTCTCTGTATCTCTCTCTCTCTCTCTCTCTCTCTCTCTCTCTCTCTCTCTCTCTCTCTCTCCTTATGGTTTGCGATGCGGCGCACACTGTTTAAATCAGAAGTCATACATCTGTGTCTGTGTGCTTAATCCAAAGCATGAGTGAGAACAGCAATGAAAATAGTTTAAATATGTCGTCATGCATGTGTTCTACACACAACGTTTTTGTGTTTCCGTTCGGAAAGGTTAACTTGCCTTGATCTTGCTTTTACAAGACTCCATCTAGACTGGATCCTTCTGTAATTTGTGTCAGTGCACTGATGCATATGTATTTTTTCTTGTGGAGGGTGACTTGTCTTTATGTGTATTCATCGTCTCTTTCCTTCTTAGTTGTTACCGGCCAGCCGGTTGTGAAAGTCCTGTCCCCAGAAGACGGGAAGCATTGTTCAAGCAGCCCGTTGCTTTAGTCGACCCGTGGAACAAAAAGAGAGGACTTCTAAAGATATTGATGTCTTCATGTTTGATGTCCTGCTGAGAGCTGGAGCCATGCATGTATCAGAGATATTCATCTTGGTTATATGATGTCCTCATGAGAGGTGAGCCATGCATGTATCAGAGATATTCATCTTGGTTATAGGATGTCCTCATGAGAGGGGAGCCATGCATGTACCAGAGATATTCATCTTGGTTATAGGATGTCCTCATGTTTGATAATGATGATGGCTAACCCTGTGGCTAATCCTGCGGCTAACCCTGCAGCTACGCTGTGGCTAACCCTGTGGCTATGCTGTGGTTAACCCTGCGGCTACGCTGTGGCTACCCTGTGGCTATGCTGTGGCTAACCCTGTGGCTATGCTGTGGTTAACACTGCGGCTACGCTGTGGCTAACCCCGTGGCTAATCCTGTGGCTACCCTGTTGCTATGCTGTGGCTAACCCTGTGGATATGCTGTGGTTAACCCTGCGGCTACGCTGTGGCTACCCTGTGGCTATGCTGTGGCTAACCCTGTGGCTATGCTGTGGTTAACCCTGCGGCTACGCTGTGGCTAACCCTGCGGCTAACCCTGTGGCTAATCCTGTGGCTAACCCTGTGGCTAATCCTGCGGCTACACTGTGGCTAACCCTGTGGCTAACCCTGCGGCTACGCTGTGGCTAACCCTATGGCTATGCTGTGGCTACCCTGTGGCTAACCCTGCGGCAAATCACAAACCTTTATCCAGGCAGGTTTGATACCATGATCGCACAGAGAAGCGCCCTATGGGAGCACCGTTGAGGAATTCTTATAAACAACCAAGATGGCTACCTCAGCCCAAAACACTGTTATTTGTATTTCATAGTGTTGGAATTCTAGCTGAAACAGGGGGTTCCCTTACACTTAAGGGGCCGCGTAACCACGGCAACTGGTATGTCAATACTTGTTCTGTCTGTTTCTCCAGTTCCCCGCTCTATCACATCGGCAACTGATGGGAAAGCAGCCGACTCCCGTCCTTCGAAAAGCGGCCAAAGGGAGGTTGACTGGTTGGGATGCTCACCATTTCCTGCCTCCTGGGCTCCATAGCCTTCACTGCTTCCATTGTGGGGGGAAATGTACACTTCAACGGATTGAGACAAGCTTTCGAAAAGATCACTATGCATGAAAGAAATGAATAATGCAATGCGTCCGTATTTATTTATAAACTTCCCATTGTTGTGATAATTTATTGTCTCATATCATAACGTCTCTTTGTTAAACACAACCGTTTCTGATCAATAAAGTTACGACAAAAAATGGAAGTTCACCTCAGCTACTTCCATTTTAAACAGCTGGGCATCCAAAATATTTATAACGATGCTAAATGATATTATACTATTGTTATAAGGATAACAACATTGGTTTGATGTCTATGGAGGTGTACTCCAGCCTGACGAAGCTGTGGGGGTATCCTGGCAACCTCTCATTCCAGTCCATTGAAAAGGTCACTATACTATAACCAAGGCTTCTAAGGTTAGCACTGATTTGGACAAGAGAGTACAGATGAGAATAGAATCGAAACGTTCAAAGGCGCTGTCAAGAAGATGTAGAGCTTTTATTTCAGTAGTTAGAAATGTCATAGCAGTCCATCAGTATTAGTTAGCTAAATGAAACGTGAGATCTGTTTTGAGTTTAATTTCTGACCAATAAGGGCATGTATTCTGTGATTGGTTCAGAGGGAAGATATTTTGGTAGTTTCTTCTGTCGTATCAAACTGTGTGTGGTATGTTTTTTTGTTTTTCTAATGTCTATATTGCAATAGGTTATTTTGCACAATGATAATCAAGTACAGCCGTTTTAACGCATTTAAATATGATCATTTGGTGAGTAGAAATCAATGAACAGTGAACTCAGAGGTTAAAACATTTCTGCTAAATGTTAAGTTTAATCTTCATTTCACTAAAGTTAAAGGACAATACCGGTCTGGCTGATCAAACCACAGTAAGTGTCTCTCCTGGCTTGACTAAAACATCCATTACCAAATATAATATAACAATAGCCTGCCACAAATGGAAACAAAAGCATTATAGCTTTTTGGCCTTTGTGATAAAACATTTACCGTATTTTCCGCTATGGCGGGTTATGGCACCTTCAATGATGGCCATTGAACTGTTTTCATATATAACGCGGATTATAAGGCGCATAGAATAAGATACTGCAGTCAAACGTTTGACTGGGTTTGCGATGCATCCACTAGATGAGTTCGTGTGCGGATGAGAGATTACGCATAAAACGAAAGCACAAGAAGGACGCCTCGAAAACATCGATGTTCATGTAGCTAGCGCTGTTGCCTTCATTCGATAGTGACTGTAGAGAGTTCATTGCTGCTCTTGTTCAACAAATGTTCGAGTTTGTCCTCTAACTGTGCATGCTTTGTTCCTCGGAAACTCTGTTTTGGTTTTTTCAGAGGGAGGTATTTCTTGTTTCTTCCGTCCATTGATTCAAATGTTGAATTTCTGCTGCTGCTCTTTTTCATTTCACTGCGTGAACGATAGCCTTGAGCTTGAACTCTGGTCGTAAGCGTGTCTCTTGAAGGATCATTTTGGGGTCTTTATAACAAGTGGTGTGATGTGAGTAAGCACAGTAGCGGTGTTTACTGACTACGGTGCTCAACTGCGGCTTTGTGTTTACCAGAGTACTGAAACATTTTATTATTAAAAGATTGGCACTGAACATGAAGAGGCCTGATTCATACATAAGGCATCATTATAACCTGTAGAAAATTAAAGCTTTTTGGCCTTTGTGAAAAAACGGTAATAAAGCTTTGGGGATTCACTGTTATGTATGCCGTCGGAATCAGCTTGACCACATGGTTCCAACTGCTGATGTTCATCAAAGATGACTTCACCTGGTCGAGGCGAGCGCCATCAGCGGTCAAACTGCCCAGAAGCGCCTAAACCCTAACCCTAACCCTAACCTTACTGAGGACACTCAAAACCCTCACCAACTTCTAAAGAGGGTCCATTGAGGTCATCCTCTCTGGCTGCACAGCATCACTGCCTGGTGCAGCAGCTGCTCTGGTGATGAGGGTGAGAGGGAGGTGAGCACAGCATCATTACTGCCTGGTGATGAGGGTGAGAGGGAGGTGATGAACACAGCATCATTACTGCCTGGTGATGAGGGTGAGAGGGAGGTGATGAACACAGCATCATTACTGCCTGGTGATGAACACAGCATCATTACTGCCTGGTGATGAGGGCCTTCCAGAGGGAGGTGAACACAGCATCCTTACTGCCTGGTGATGAGGGCCTTCCAGAGGGAGGTGAACACAGCGCATCATTGGCTGCCATCTCCCCTCAGTGCAAGTACCAGACACAGTGCCTTAGGCAAGCACGGAAAATCATTAGACTTTAGACACCCAGACTATGGGTTATTCTCATTGCGGTCGTCGTTATCGGAGCACTGGAGGACTACCAGACTCAAAGTGTTTTCCCCCAGGCCATGAGGCTTCTCAACCATCAAAACGTATCATATCGATCACATGGACACTCCTACAGATGCTCTGGTCACTTGTACATTCAAAGTTCATTACCTACAGTTTAACATATTCATCGTCACTTATAATATTTAATATTTATATTCTTAATTGTCCATTCATACATGACATGATCCTCCTTTGTCTATAACCACCAGGATACTTTTGCTATGTTCTCAGTTTTTACATACTCTGGAATGCAGCTAGTGTTTTTACTTCTATGTGTATTTGTATATATTTTTTTATATTCGTTTTTTCTCGACTTTCCCTTAATTTTGGTAGTTTGGCACGGACCAAGTGTCTGACAGCCCATTTCGTGTTTGGCCAGGGTAATCGCTTCTTTGTTTGTTAGTTGTTTTTGAGTTTTTCCATACAATGAGACTAGGCTCTGGCAAAGTTGGGTAAATTATCCAATGCCGCCACCTAGTGGCGCCAGAGGAGGAGCACGGGCACACGGCTTTTAAATTATAGAAAACTACTGCTGCCATTGATTGCTGCTGCTTTCATCAGAAACTGTCCCAAGTTGGAGCTGCTCTGCTGGGATAGAAAAAGAGTGTGTGTGTGGGGGTATTTAAAAAGATTAACTACTAAATATATATTAACTAGTTATGAGATGTTCTAATTAGCAATCATTGTAAATAAGTGAAATGTAGGGCTTTTGACGGCGTAATATTAGTTTTTTTTCAATTATTAACATAAGTGATGTTTTTTATGTTTTGTTGTTTGTTAATTTCTACAAATGTTGAGTGTTTTATATTGATTTTGTGAATGACGTTGAACACTAGTCTAAATAATTAATGTCATTATTTTATTATTAACAGTAATGTTCAAAATGTTCATTTATTAAGAAGACGATTAAAACGCTGTACAGCAGCTTTAGCAGACTACTAAATAAGTCTGTCACGCTGTTAATAGCGTAACAAGTAAAGGGACGGACCAGGGTTAATGATCATCACAAATATTAAACCGTTTTACCAGACTCACCACCCTGCCCTACCCAGAATGCCTAGCGGTGGCTTCACAGAATAGTTTAATCAATAATATACTTATTATATATCCTTTTCCCACCAGTTACTGGACTTGTGTATGGATCTGTTATGGTTGTGTATGGTAGTTTTAGTGTGTATATTTATTACAGAGCCCCACCATTTGTGGGTCTTCATTGTTTGAGTTGGGGTATATATACTGCCCAGACACATAGACTGTTTGTGTTAATTTGTATCACGCATTTATGTATATAAGGTTAAGTGGCACTATGACTACGAACAATTCTGAATTAGTTGTGGGAAGACAAAGTGCCTTTATTCTCTCCGAACACAATAGTGAAGCGTTCTATTTTTAAAAAATGTTGGTCATGTCAAATAATTTCTACAAATGTTTCCGTTTTTATTTCTTTGTGAAACACTGCCCCTGTATAGTGGCGGAGTAGTCCGCTAACACGTAGTCTATTAATAATTAATGTCCGTCAGTTTTATTCACCCTAATCTCCACTGATGTCAGAAACAGTTACCAAGTGTTATAAATATAGTCATTTATTAAGAAGACGATTAAAACGCTGTACAGCAGCTTTAGCAGACTACTAAATAATAGTCTGTCACGCTGTTAATAGCGTAACAAGTAAAGGGACATACCAGGGTTAATGATCATCACAAATATTAACTAGTTTTACTAGACTCACCACCCTGTCCTACCCAGAATGCCTAGCGGTGGCTTCACAGAATAGTTGAATCAATAATATACTTATTATATTTCCTTTTTCCCACCAGATACTGGACTTGTGTATATATCTATTATGGTTGTCTATGGTAGTTTTAGTGTGTATATTTATTACAGAGCCCCACCATTTGTGGGTCTTCATTGTTTGAGTTGGGGTATATGTTTTGCTCACACACGCAGGATGTTTGTGTTAATTAGTTATCACATATTATGTAGATAAGGTTGAAAGGCACTATCGCTATTAGCAATTCGGAAATTGGTTGTAAGTGCGATGTTGCCTTTATTCTCTCCGAACACAATAGTGAAGCGTTCGATTTTTAAATATTTTGGTCATGTCAAATAATTTCTACAAATGTTTCCGTTTTTATTTCTTTGTGAAACACTGCCCCTGTAGTGGCGGAGTAGTCCGCTAACACGTAGTCTATTAATAATTAATGTCTGTCAGTTTTATTCACCCTAATCTCCACTGATGTCAGAAACAGTTACCAAGTGTTATAAATATAGTCATTTATTAAGAAGAGGATTAAAACGCTGTACAGCAGCTTTAGCAGACGACTAAATAATAGTCTGTCACGCTGTTAATAGCGTAACAAGTAAAGGGACGGACCAGGGTTAATGATCATCACAAATATTAACTAGTTTTACTAGACTCACCACCCTGTCCTACCCAGAATGCCTAGCGGTGGCTTCACAGAATAGTTGAATCAATAATATACTTATTATATATCCTTTTCCCACCAGATACTGGACTTGTGTATGGATCTGTTATGGTTGTGTATGGTAGTTTTAGTGTGTATATTTATTACAGAGCCCCACCATTTGTGGGTCTTCGTTGTTTGAGTTGGGGTATATGTCCTGCCTAGACACATGGTTATGTAGATAAGGTTGAAAGGCACTATTGATATGAACAATTAGGAAATAATTGTTCACGTCAATGGTGCCTTTTTTTCTCTCCGAAAACAATAGTGAAGCGTTCGATTTTTAAATATTTTGGTCATGTCAAATAATTTCTACAAATGTTTCCATTTTTATTTCTTTGTGGAACACTGTTGTCTATGGTAGTTTTAGTGTGTATATTTATTACAGAGCCCCACCATTTGTGGGTCTTCATTGTTTGAGTTGGGTGGTATATATACTGCCCAGACACATACAATGTTTTGTGTTAGTTAGGTATCACACATTTATGTAGATAAGGTTGAAAGGCACTATTGCTATGAACAATTCGGAAATAAATGTTGATGCAAATGGTGCCTTTATTCCCTCCAAACACAATAGTGAAGAGTTCGATTTTTTAAATATTTTGGTCATGTCAAATAATTTCTACAAATGTTTCCGTTTTTATTTCTTTGTGGAACATTGCCCCTATAGTGGCGGAGTAGTCCGCTAACACGTAGTGTATTAATAATTAATGTCAGTTTTATTCACGCTAATCTCCACTGATGTCAAACACAGTTACCAAGTGTTACAAAAATCGAGGAATTGGTTAAGAAGACGATCAACACTTACAGTTGATCAGTATGAGGCCAAGCCGCTTCATAAAGTAGTCAGTATGAGCCCAAGCCGCTTCATAAAGTAGTCAGTATGAGCCCAAGCCGCTTCATAAAGTAGTCAGTATGAGCCCAAGCCGTTTCATAAAGTAGTCAGTATGAGCCCAAGCCGCTTCATAAAGTAGTCAGTATGAGCCCAAGCCGCTTCATAAAGTAGTCAGTATGAGCCCAAGCCGCTTCATAAAGTAGTCAGTATGAGCCCAAGCCGCTTCATAAAGTAGTCAGTATGAGCCCAAGCCGCTTCATAAAGTAGTCAGTATGAGCCTAAGCCGCTTCATAAAGTAGTCAGTATGAGCCCAAGCCGCTTCATAAAGTCAATCCTTAGTGTGCAAGAGTTGTAGAGCTAGTAAAAGAAAACAAATAATTCACAGTTTTCCACACATTTTTATTCACCTTATGTCAAGTTAACGCTTAGAAAACAGCAGTCAGCAGTTGTTGTTGTCTGCGGCGGAGGGGGTGGGGGGTTAGGGGTGGGGGCGGTTCAGTCTGTGTGTGTGTCTCTGTGTGTGTGTGTGTGTGTGTGTGTGTGTGTGTGTGTGTGTGTGTGTGTGGGGATGCAATCACTCTTTAATAAACATCAGGACTACAGTCCACTCACAGCTGGAAACCAAAGGAGAGAGAGGGAGTAGGTGAAGGAGACTAAAGGTTATACAGAGATGACCCCCCTCCTTAATAAAACATCAGGACTACAGTCCACTCACAGCTGGAAACCAAAGGAGAGAGAGGGAGTAGGTGAAGGAGACTAAAGGTTATACAGAGATGACCCCCCCTCCTTAATAAACATCAGGACTACAGTCCACTCACAGTTGGAAACCAAAGGAGAGAGAGGGAGTAGGTGAAGGAGACTAAAGGTTATACAGAGATGACCCCCCCTCCTTAA
Source organism: Lota lota (assembly GCA_026745465.1). NCBI lineage: Eukaryota > Metazoa > Chordata > Actinopteri > Gadiformes > Lotidae > Lota > Lota lota. The sequence goes on along the minus strand of JACYXH010000276.1, from coordinate 27,359 downwards.
TAAACATCAGGACTACAGTCCACTCACAGCTGGAAACCAAAGGAGAGAGAGGGAGTAGGTGAAGGAGACTAAAGGTTATACAGAGATGACCCCCCTCCTTAATAAACATCAGGACTACAGTCCACTCACAGCTGGAAACCAAAGGAGAGAGAGGGAGTAGGTGAAGGAGACTAAAGGTTATACAGAGATGACCCCCCTCTTAATAAACATCAGGACTACAGTCCACTCACAGCTGGAAACCAAAGGAGAGAGAGGGAGTAGGTGAAGGAGACTAAAGGTTATACAGAGATGACCCCCTCCTTAATAAACATCAGGACTACAGTCCACTCACAGCTGGAAACCAAAGGAGAGAGAGGGAGTAGGTGAAGGAGACTAAAGGTTATACAGAGATGACCCCCCCTCCTTAATAAACATCAGGACTACAGTCCACTCACAGCTGGAAACCAAAGGAGAGAGAGGGAGTAGGTGAAGGAGACTAAAGGTTATACAGAGATGACCCCCCCTCCTTAATAAACTACAGGACTACAGTCCACTCACAGCTGGAAACCAAAGGAGAGAGAGGGAGTAGGTGAAGGAGACTAAAGGTTATACAGAGATGACCCCCCTCCTTAATAAACTACAGGACTACAGTCCACTCACAGCTGGAAACCAAAGGAGAGAGAGGGAGTAGGTGAAGGAGACTAAAGGTTATACAGAGATGACCCCCCCTCCTTAATAAACTACAGGACTACAGTCCACTCACAGCTGGAAACCAAAGGAGAGAGAGGGAGTAGGTGAAGGAGACTAAAGGTTATACAGATGACCCCCCTCCTTAATAAACTACAAGACTACAGTCCACTCACAGCTGGAAACCAAAGGAGAGAGAGGGAGTAGGTGAAGGAGATAAAGGTTATACAGGAGATGACCCCCCTCCTTAATAAACTACAGGACTACAGTCCACTCACAGCTGGAAACCAAAGGAGAGAGAGGGAGTAGGTGAAGGAGACTAAAGGTTATACAGAGATGACCCCCCTCCTTAATAAACTACAAGACTACAGTCCACTCACAGCTGGAAACCAAAGGAGAGAGAGGGAGTAGGTGAAGGAGAGTAAAGGTCTCTAAGGAGATGACCCCCCTCCTTAATAAACTACAAGACTATAGTCCACTCACAGCTGGAAACCAAAGGAGAGAGAGGGAGTAGGTGAAGGAGAGTAAAGGTTATACAGAGATGACCCCCCCTCCTTAATAAACTACAGGACTACAGTCCACTCACAGCTGGAAACCAAAGGAGAGAGAGGGAGTAGGTGAAGGAGACTAAAGGTTATACAGAGATGACCCCCCCTCCTTAATAAACTACAGGACTACAGTCCACTCACAGCTGGAAACCAAAGGAGAGAGAGGGAGTAGGTGAAGGAGACTAAAGGTTATACAGAGATGACCCCCCTCCTTAATAAACATCAGGACTACAGTCCACTCACAGTGGAAACCAAAGGAGAGAGAGGGAGTAGGTGAAGGAGACTAAAGGTTATACAGAGATGACCCCCCCTCCTTAATAAACTACAGGACTACAGTCCACTCACAGCTGGAAACCAAAGGAGAGAGAGGGAGTAGGTGAAGGAGACTAAAGGTTATACAGAGATGACCCCCCTCCTTAATAAACATACAGGACTACAGTCCACTCACAGCTGGCGGGGGGCGTGAGTGCGACGCTCTGTGCGGTGAACTCGTCCTCAAAGTAACGGGTGTCGGTGTCTGACGTGACCTGGGGCTTGAACAGCGGGGTGAGCTGCGGAGCGGCAGGCAGAGGACTGTGTTACCCCCCCCCCCCATTCACACATGACGTAGGGGGGCATTACAATACAACACAGGGCATGGCGCTACCCCAGCCAATCCATGATTACATGATGACAACGATAAATAGAGTTGAACAAAGTTACTAATATTAGATGAATGCTGTTAATAATATGAATACTAAGGTTCATACGGTCATATTAATAGATGACCGGCCATACTAAGATATGACCCATATCTTAGTATGGCCGGTCATCTATTAATATGACCGTAATATACATATTAAAATATAATATTAATATGAATACTAAGGTTCATACGGTCATATTAATAGATGACCGGCCATATTAAGATATGGGTCATATCTTAGTATGGCCGGTCATCTATTAATATGACCGTAATACATATTAATATATAATATTAATATGAATACTAAGGTTCATAGGATCATATTAATAGATGACCGGCCATATTAAGATATGGGTCATATCTTAGTATGTCATATTAGGATATGACCAAATGGAGATATTAATCAAGCATCTGTCCCACAGTAATATACCTCAGTGGATATTATTATATTTCACCACTGCATCTTCATAGCGATTTTTCTTACTTTTTTGTCGACCACATCCTGCCAGTTTATGGACCCGAAGAAGGCGTGGCTCATCACTTCTTCGGCATCTTTAGGACCGCCCCCTAACCTGTCAATCAAGAAAAAAATAAAATAAATTCGGGCCGTAAGATTACCTGGACATACCTGTTAGTCAGTGCTGATCTATAGGGGTTTCAATAATATAAATCAACTAAATCACATCCTATAAATGTCATAACCAACCAGTACCTCGCTCTTTGTTTACAAGAACCTTTCTATGGACACTCCCGAAACAAGCTACTGGGCCTCATGTTTACCTTACATCTGTATGATATAATTGAGCAATAAACATTCAGCATTATCTTCATTTAACATCATCCCCGGCAGAGCCCCTCTCCATTCAGCCCCACTTAGTACAGCCCAACGAGGTGTAACCGTGCACAGGTGTGTGTGTGTGTGGCGACTCATGTAGCCTCCTCACAGTTACCAACGCAAAGTTAATGTATTAGTACATCAACACGAATCAAACTAAAGCAATCGTCACGGTGGTTAATAGCTTAGTCGCAGATGATGTGGACATTGATCTTTAAATAACTAAAAAGGTTACATCATGAAGATGCCTCTGACAGCAAAAAGGTAAGGAAATAGTTAACCTTTTGCAAGGCCGCTAAACGTTACATCTACATGGATGCATTTTAACCAAAGTTTACTTCAGTTAACTCGCACGTTAGTGTATTTTTTAAGTTGATAGTTGGTTTTAAATGCAATCTACACATGTGAAAAACTGCGCTCTCTCTGACAGCACTTTGGACAGGCTGAATCCAGAGCAGGCCATCCACCCATGCGGGGAAACACCAGGGGATGTCTGCGTGTTTCGTGTTTCACTGCTCGGTCAAGCCCCAGCACCTGTGCCTACAGGTGACGGCGAGGCGGTGCCGCGTTTAGGAACACCTTTCTTTTGCGCTAATTTCTTAAGACAATCATTTGACTCGGTCGAGGTCGAGTTTCAAGGAAGTACACAGCAGCGCGCCCTACCTGCTGGTTGTATCCGGGATGAGCTAGCCTAGCATGTGGAGCGCGTGGCGCTGCTTCTATGAACCTACTGTACCGACGGCGTGAAACCTTTTTCTTCTGACTAACTAACTTATAGTTCACATTGTTCATGAACTACACCTCCCACAATGCACTTTGATTTTGCAGCGTCCTGCTGCTAGAGTTCAGTGTTTCCATAGCGACGTTTAACTATAACAGTTGATAAAAGATCTACGAATAATCCCAAAATGTCCAAGTCGAGAAAAATGTATTCAGAGGGAAGGCAATTTAATGAAAGATGGGAAAGCGAATACATGTTTGTGCTTCAAGGAGGAAAATCGGTATGTCTTCTGTGCTAACGAGGCAGTGTAGGTGATGAAGGAATACAATTTACGTTTACCAATATAGTTGTGAACTGAGACAACCCTTATTGTTATTTAGAGATAATTACATATACTACTTTGTATGTGTAGCAATGTATTCAGTGTGTTTACAGGTGTATGTGGCCATGCAGCCAAATGTTTACTGTAATCAAAACCATCTCTCATTAGTTGGATGTATGACCTCTCTGTCTGCAGTCATTTGTTTATGTAAAATGCCACATCTGTCACATGCGAATTGCATTGCATTGGATTTAAACGAAGTGAATCAAATTAAAAGCCCTAGAATGTGAGAGACCCTCCCACATGTTCCGTCATTGAAGCTCAGGTCTCTTTGGGGGAGGGGGCTCCCCCATAACTCAACACTGACGGAGAACGGTAAGGTGTGGACCCAAGTGCGGTGCGTAAAGAAAGGAGCAGCAGGCAAGGAAACACGGTAAACAAAATGACTTCTTTACTCAAGTAATCGGCAGATACAATACAATACACCGATTAGGTGATAAGAGGATGGTGTCCGGTTAGGGCACGGTTATAATGATCTAAATAGAGATAATTATTTAATGTACAGATCATGTATTATTTCTAGGTAATACCTTTTATTGAAGTATCTGAATAGTTATTTATTTATCTAAATAGAGATCATGTATTATTTCTAGGTAAGACATTTTATTTATGTATCTGAATAGTTATTTATTTATCTAAATAGATCATTATTTAATGTACAGAACATGTATTATTACTAGGTAAGACCTTTTTATTTATGTATCTGAATAGTTATTTATTTATCTAAATAGAGATCATTATTTAATCTACAGAACATGTATTATTACTAGGTAATACCTTTTATTTATGTATCTAAATATATTTATTTATTTACATACAGAGCAAAACGCTTGAATAATAAAGTTATCGTAGTAGTAATAGCAGCTAACGAAGCTAAAGTGAACTATAGTGAAGTCTGCTCGACGGTAAGCTAACGCTAACTAAAGCTAAAACTAACTATAATGAAGTTTACCGATGTGAGGCTAAATCTAACCAGTGAAGTCTACCGATGTGACGCTAAATCTAACTATAGTGAAGTCTACCGATGTGAGGCTAAATCTAACTATAGTGAAGTCTACCGATGTGAGGCTAAATCTAACTATAGTGAAGTCTACCGATGTGAGGCTAAAGCTAAGTACTTGCTATCTTCCAGACGACAATCAAGATGTCAGATGACAGCGGTGAGAACCTTGACCAGGACAGCATACTGGTAAGCTGTCTGTCTGTTTGACTAGCTGTCTGTCTAGTTGTCTGTCTGCCTAGCTGTTTGTCATTCTAACTAGCTGTCTGTATGTCTGACTAGCTGTCTATCCATCTGCCCAGCTGTCTGTCTGTGTGTCTGACTAGCTGTCTGTCTGTCTGCCTAGCTGTCTGTCATTCTAACTAGTGGTTTGTGTGTCTGACTAGCTGTCTATCCGTCTGCCTAGCTGTCTGTCTGCCTAGCTGTCTGTCTGACTAGCTGTCAGTCTAGTTGTCTGTCTGCCTACCTGTCTGTCATTCTAACTAGCTGTCTGTGTGTCTGCCAAGCTGTCTGTCTGACTAGCTGTCTGTCTGACTAACTGTCTGTCGTTCTAAATAGCTGTCTGTCTGTCTGACTAGCTGTCTGTCTGTCTGCGGTCTAGCTGTCTGATACTTCAGTGTATCAGACATCCAAACACACACACACGTGCATGACATACAACACACACACACACACACACAACACACGTGCATGACATACAACACAACACACACACACAGTGCATGACATACAACACAATACGCACACACACACGTGCATGAGTACAACACACACAACACACACACTGCATGACATACAACACAACACACACACACACGTGCATGATATACAACACAATACACACTACATGCCTTCTGTGATGACCAGGAACACACACTAAACAATTTATATATTACACACTATACACTATATACCACACACAGACTATATACTACACACTATATACCACTACACACTAGGAAAAAATACATATATTTACATAAACTGTATAGAAACATAATGTATAAAAATAAATGAAGGTATAAATGAAGTTTCTAGTTATCTAAATCTAAAGACTCATTATTTACACGTATGTTTGATGTAAAATGTATATAATATATATGTATAGTACTATATATATTTTATAAATATGATAGACCATGTAAATAATATAAAATATATATCTATCATATATAATATATATGTATATAATAGTGAATATATGTATACACTATCTTCTCTTTCCTCAGGTCTATGAGGTCAACATCACCGAAGTGGGTCTTCTGATGAAGATCCTGAGATCACACAGGATGTGAGTACACACACCTTCCCCCTCGCGTCTTCATCATATTCAGCAGGCGTTCAGGTCAGCTGACCTACACTAGCGGGTAATGAATGTGTTGAGTGTTGTGTGTGGCGACTACTGGAGGTGCTAAATGCCAGGAGTGGAACCCTCTGTTGTAGGAACTGTAACCACTGCTCGGAGCTGCGTCAGGATTGGCTCCCTGAGCTGTCTGTGATCAGGAGACGCAGTGGTTTGGTCTGCTGGCAAACAACACACCTGTCCAGGTAATACACACCTGTCCAGGTAAAGCAACACACTGTCCTGGAATGCTGAAAAGCCTGTAGTGTGTATGATACTATGTGTGTATGATACAGTGTATTCCATCGTGCATAGAGGAGCAGCAGTGGAGGAGCAGCAGGAGCAGAGGAGGCAGCAGGAGGAGGGAGGAAGCGATGGCACTCTGAGAGTTTCTCTGTGACTTTAGATGACACCCTGTCCTGGCTTGGACTCGCAAATGACACAGACTGCCACAGCCAGGCATCTGACATACACAGTAAGGTGAGCACACGCCTCTGTCTGTCTGTCTGTCTGTCTCTCTGTCTCTGGGCTCTCTCTCTTTGTGGTCTCACTGTCTGTCTCTGTGTTTAAACTCGCTGTCTCTGCTATGTGTCTCTCTGTCTCTATGGCCCTCTGCATGTGTCTCGGGTCTCTATCTGTGTCTCTCTCTGACTCGCTGTCTCTCTCTGTGTCTCTGTCTATATCTCTGTCCCTTTTGCTGTCTCTGATATGTGTGTCTCTCTGTCTCTATGTGTCTCTCTTCTCTGTCTAGTGTCTCTGTCTCATCTGTTTCTGTGTGTGTGTATGTGTGATACTCAGTGTGTACTAATGTGTGTGTGTAGTGAGTGATACTTCTTTGTATTTCTAATGTGTGTGTGAGTGATACTTCAGTGTGTATTTCTAATGTGTGTGTGTAGGTGAGTGCTTCTGTGTGTATTTCTAATGTGTGTGTGTAAGTGAGTGTCTTCAGTGTGTATTTATAATGTGTGTGTGTGAGTGATACTCAGTGTGTATTTCTAATGTATGTGTGTAGGTCAGTGATAACTTCAGTGTGTATTTCTAATGTGTGTGTAGGTGAGTGATACTTCAGTGTGTATTTCTAATGTGTGTGTAGGTGAGTGATACTTCAGTGTGTATTTCTAATGTGTGTGTGTAGGTGAGTGATACTTCAGTGTGTATTTCTAATGTGTGTGTGTAGGTGAGTGATACTTCAGTGTGTATATTTCTAATGTGTGTGTAGGTGAGTGATACTTCAGTGTGTATTCTAATGTGTGTGTAGGTGAGTGATACTTCAGTGTGTATCTAATGTGTGTGTGTAGGTGAGTGATACTTCAGTGTGTATTTCTAATGTGTGTGTAGGTGAGTGATACTTCAGTGTGTATTTCTAATGTGTGTAGGTGAGTGATACTTCAGTGTGTATTTCTAATGCATGTGTAGGTGAGTGAACTTCAGTGTGTATTTCTAATGTGTGTGTAGGTGAGTGATACTTCAGTGTGTATTTCTAATGTGTGTGGGTGAGTGATACTTCAGTGTGTATTTCTAATGTGTGTGTAGGTGAGTGATACTTCAGTGTGTATTTCTAATGTGTGTGTAGGTGAGTGATAACTTCAGTGTGTATTTCTAATGTGTGTGTAGGTGAGTGATACTTCAGTGTGTATTTCTAATGTGTGTGTGTAGTGAGTGATACTTCAGTGTGTATTTCTAATGTGTGTGTGTAGGTGAGTGATACTTCAGTGTGTATTTCTAATGTGTGTGTAGGTGAGTGATACTTCAGTGTGTATTTCTAATGTGTGTGTAGGTGAGTGATACTTCAGTGTGTATTTCTAATGTGTGTGTAGGTGAGTGATACTTCAGTGTGTATTTCTAATGTGTGTGTAGGTGAGTGATAACTTCAGTGAAGAGTTTGAGGTGGCGTCTCTGGACTCTGAGGACTACAGTGATGAAGAAACGTCATTATCTGGGGATGACCAGGACACACACACACACGCACACACACACACGTGCATGACACAACACAATATACGCACACACACGTGCACATACAACACAATACACACACACACACACGTGCATGACATACAACACAATATACACACACACGTGCATTACATACAAACAATACACACACACGTGCATGAGATACAACACAATACACACACACACACACACGTGCATGACGTACAACACAACACACACACACACACACACACACACATACACACACACACATCACACACACACGTGCATGATATACAACACAATACACACACACACACACGTGCATGACATACAACACAATACACACACACACACACACGTGCATGACACAACACAATACATGCACACACACACATGACACACAACACAACACTCACACACACACACACACGTGCATGATATACAACACAATACACACTACATGCCTTCTGTGATGACCAGGAACACACACTAAACAATTTATATATTACACACACTATACACTATATACCACACACAGACTATATACTACACACTATATACTACACACTATATACTCACTACACACTAGGAAAAATTACATATATTTACATAAACTGTATAGAAACATAATGTATAAAAAGAAATGAAGGTATAAATTAGAAGTTTCTAGTTAATCTAAATCTAAAGACTCATTATTTACACGTATGTTTGATGTACTATGTATATAATATATATGTATATTAATACTATATATATTTATATAAATATGATAGACCATGTAAATAATATAAATATATCTATATCTATACCATATATATATATATGTATATAAATAGTGAATCTGTATGTGTGTATATGTATACACTATCTTCTCTTTCCTCAGGTCTATGAGGTCAACATCACCGAAGTAGAGGAAGGCTCTTCTGATGAAGATCCTGAGATCACACAGGCTGTGAGTACACACACACCTTCCCCCTCGCGTCTTCATCATATTCAGCAGGCGTTCAGGTCAGCTGACCTACACTAGCGGGTAATGAATGTGTGTGTGTGTGTGTGTAGGACTACTGGAGGTGCTCTAAATGCCAGGAGTGGAACCCTCTGTTGCCTAGGAACTGTAACCACTGCTCGGAGCTGCGTCAGGATTGGCTCCCTGAGCTGTCTGTCAGCAGACCAAACTCTGCCCCTCCTGATCACAAAGTCATGGCCACCTCTGTGGACCAATCAGCTGCCTACCAAGACAAATTTCCAGGTATTACAACACACCTGTCCAGGTAATACAACCACCTGTCCAGGTAAAGCAACACACCTGTCCTGGAATGCTGGAAAAGCCTGTAGTGTGTATGATACCATGTGTGTATGATATTATGTGTTATTCCATCGTGCTCCATAGAGGAGCAGCAGGAGCAGCAGGAGGAGCAGCAGGAGGGAGGGAGGAAGCGAAGGCACTCTGATAGTTTCTCTGTGACCTCAGATGACACCCTGTCCTGGCTTGGACTCGCAAATGACACAGACTGCCACAGCCAGGCATCTGACATACACAGTACGGTGAGCACACGCCTGCTGTCTGTCTGTCTGTCTGTCTGTCTGTCTGTCTCTCTGTCTCTGTGTTTCTCTCTCTCTTTGTCTGTCTCTCTGTCTGTCTCTGTGTTTCAAACTCGCTGTCTCTGTCTATATGTGTCTCTATGTGTCTCTCTCTCTGTCTCTACATGTGTCTCGGTCTCTATCTGTGTCTCTCTCTGACTCTGTCTCTCTCTGTGTCTCTCTGTCTCTATCTCTGTCCCTATTGCTGTCTCTGTCTATATGTGTGTCTCTCTGTCTCTATGTGTCTCTCTCTCTGTCTCTACATGTGTCTCGGTCTCTATCTGTGTCTCTCTCTGACTCTCTGTCTCTCTCTGTGTCTCTCTGTCTCTATCTCTGTCCCTATTGCTGTCTCTGTCTATATGTGTGTCTCTCTGTCTCTATGTGTCTCTCTCTGTCTATATGTGTGTCTCTCTGTCTCTATGTGTCTCTCTCTGTCTCTATGTGTCTCTCTCTCTGTCTCTATCTGTTTCTGTGTGTGTGTAGGTGAGTGATACTTCAGTGTGTATTTCTAATGTGTGTGTGTAGGTGAGTGATACTTCAGTGTGTATTTCTAATGTGTGTGTAGGTGAGTGATACTTCAGTGTGTATTTCTAATGTGTGTGTGTAGGTGAGTGATACTTCAGTGTGTATTTCTAATGTGTGTGTGTAGGTGAGTGATACTTCAGTGTGTATTTCTAATGTGTGTGTGTAGGTGAGTGATACTTCAGTGTGTATTTCTAATGTGTGTGTAGGTGAGTGATACTTCAGTGTGTATTTCTAATGTGTGTGTAGGTGAGTGATAACTTCAGTGTGTATTTCTAATGTGTGTGTGTAGGTGAGTGATACTTCAGTGTGTATTTCTAATGTGTGTGTAGGTGAGTGATAACTTCAGTGTGTATTGCTTAATGTGTGTGTGTAGGTGAGTGATACTTCAGTGTGTATTTCTAATGTGTGTGTAGGTGAGTGATACTTCAGTGTGTATTTCTAATGTGTGTGTAGGTGAGTGATACTTCGGTGTGTATTTCTAATGTGTGTGTGTAGGTGAGTGATACTTCAGTGTGTTTCTAATGTGTGTGTAGGTGAGTGATACTTCAGTGTGTATTTCTAATGTGTGTGTAGGTGAGTGATAACTTCAGTGTGTATTTCTAATGTGTGTGTGTAGGTGAGTGATACTTCAGTGTGTATTTCTAATGTGTGTGTGTAGGTGAGTGATAACTTCAGTGTGTATTTCTAATGTGTGTGTAGGTGAGTGATAACTTCAGTGTAGAGTTTGAGGTGGTGTCTCTGGACTCTGAGGACTACAGTGATGAAGAAACGTCATTATCTGGGGATGACCAGGTACACACACACATGCATGACATACAACACAATACACGCACACACATGTGCATGACATACAACACAATACACGCACACACACGTGCATGATATACAACACAATACACACTACATACCTTCTGGGGATGACCAGGTACATACACTAAACAATTTATATATTACACATACTATACACAATATACTACAGACTATATACTACACACTATATACTACACACTACACTATATACTACACACACTATATACTACACACTATGTACTACACACTACACTATATACTACACACTATGTATTACACACTATACACTATATACTACACACTATATACTACACACTCTACACTATATACTACACACTATATACTACACACTACACTATATACTACACACTATGTATTGCACACTATATACTACACACTGTACACTATATACTACACACTGTACACTATATAGTACACTATATACTACACACCATATACTACACACTATACACTATATACTACACACTATATACTACACACTATACACTATATACTACACACTATATACTACACACTATATACTACACACTATACACTATATACTACACTATATACTACACACCATATACTACACACTATACACTACACACTATATACTACACACTATATACTACACACTATATACTCACACTATATACTACTGTATACAAACATAATTTATATTAAAAAACACTAAGATATAAATTAGAAGTTTCTAGTTAATCTAAATCTAAAGACTCGTTTTTTACACGTATGTTTGATGTACTATGTATATAATATATATGTATATTAATACTATATATATTTATATAAATATGATAGACTATGTAAATAATATAAATATATGTATTTGTACCATATATATATATATATGTATATACATACTGAATATATGTGTACACTATCTTCTCTTTCCTCAGGTCTATGAGGTCAACATCACCGAAGCAGAGGAAGACTCTTCTGATGAAGATCCTGAGATCACACAGGCTGTGAGTACACACACACCCTCCCATCCCTCCTCCACCCCCCCCATTCAGCTCCCCTCCACCCGGCCCACTTCCTCCTCTCTCCCTGCCCAACCCCCTGACGCGGAGAGAACGGTTTCCATGGAAGCTGGTGTGCCGATCTTGTGCCTGATCTGCCAGACCAGGCCTAAGAACGGCTGCATCGTCCACGGACGCACCGGCCACCTGCTGGCCTGCTACCGTTGTGTCAAGAAGCTAAAGAAGAGGAACAAGCTGTGTCCCATATGTAGAGAACCCATCCAGAGTGTAGTACGCACCTACTTTATCTAGACCCCTCCCCCATCCAGAGTGTAGTACCACTCCCCCTAACCCTCCGCCCTAGTAACCAAGAAGGATTATGAAGACACAATGAAGGATTGGACAGAACGCTGGGGCTAAGGTTGGGTCTCTAGGTGTGTTAGCAAGAGCTATGTTTGGTTATATGTTTTTGTTGAATTTTTTATTTACTGAACCTGTACAGTATAAAGATTAATCTGAATGATACTGAAAAATGTAGATCTTGTATTCATTTGAATCAATTGTATTTAAAGGGCCTCTACTATACCACCAGGTCTCTCTCTCTCTCTCTCTCTCTCTCTCTCTCTCTCTCTCTCTCTCTCTCTCTCTCTCTCTCTCTCTCTCTCTCTCTCTCTCTCTCTCTGAGACAATTTTAATAAGGGGGGGGGGGGGGATGAAAACACTATTAATCCAAAATGATAACTAGGGGAAAGAAGGAGCATCTTGAAATGTTAAAACGACATTGAAAGAGACGAGGAGAGGAGGGGACACGCTCGCGTGTGAGTCCGAGAGAGCTCACCTTGTCGGACAGTGGTCCTGGGGAGTCCCCCAGTGTGTGGAGGTCTGGGGGAGTTGTGTGTGTGTGAGTGGGGGGGGCTGATTTAATCAGAAACTGTCTCTACTACTTAGACTACTTAAGTTGGGGCTGCTCTCCTGGTTTAGAAAAAAGATGAAAGCATGATGATAGATGATAGTTTTCCATATAATGATTTGGCTCTGGCAAGGTTAGGTAAGGGATAATGACCCAATGGCGCCACCTAGTGGCACAAAAGGAAAATCACGGCCACACGACTTTTAAATTAAAGAAAACTACTGCTGCCATTTCAACTTTTCATAATTGGTTGAGAAAAATAAAGTTATAAAGTTATCTTTTTTTAATTTAAGTGCACTGTACTTAAAAATAGAGTAATTATTAAAAAATGTACTATTTATTCAAACGTAAAAGTTATCATTTTTTATTTAAGTACTTAATTATTTGATACAATAGTACATATTTGACTAAAAACCGACTAAGTACATACTTGCATAACTCATAGGCTATTGACATTTTTTATCCATTGAAGTTCAGAATACTCAATTAAAAACAACACACACAACTTCAGCTGTACAATTGAAGTCGTTTTTATTTTATTCAGTCTTATGTCTGAACATAAGGCGAGGAAAGGAAAACCTGCGCGGTTGCTCTGCTTTAGATGCAGTTTGAACTGTGAGCTTTGTTTATAAACTATCAACTCCTGGACGTATGGTGGTGGGTCAATGTGGGTGATTGTGTGTGTCTTTGCGAGTATGTGTGTGGCTTTATATGTGGGTGGTTGTGTGTGTGTCTTTGTGCGAGTATGTGTGTGGCTTTATATGTGGGTGGTTGTGTGTGTCTTTGTGCGAGTATGTGTGTGGCTTTATATGTGGGTGGTTGTGTGTGTGTCTTTGTGCGAGTATGTGTGTGGCTTTATATGTGGGTGGTTGTGTGTGTCTTTGTGCGAGTATGTCTGTGGCTTTATATGTGGGTGGTTGTGTGTCTTTGTGCGAGTATGTGTGTGGCTTTATATGTGGGTGGTTGTGTGTGTGTCTTTGTGAGAGTATGTGTGTGGCTTTATATGTGTGTCTTTGTGCGAGTATGTGTGTGGCTTTATATGTGGGTGGTTGTGTGTGTGTCTTTGTGCGAGTATGTGTGTGGCTTTATATGTGGGTGGTTGTGTGTGTGTGTCTTTGTGCGAGTATGTGTGTGGCTTTATATGTGGGTGGTTGTGTGTGTGTCTTTGTGCGAGTATGTGTGTGGCTTTATATGTGGGTGGTTGTGTGTGTGTCTTTGTGCGAGTATGTGTGTGTCTCTACATGTCAAAACACACAGGAAACAAGAGAACCAGGATCATCTTGTGCTTACTGTAAAACGTATGGCCTGGTTTCTTAAAAAGAAATGGATTCTTATGATCTTACAGTGGCCATCAAACAGCAATTGAAAAAATAATTAAATACAAACTTACCAATAAAATAATTAAAACAAGAAATCAATTAAAAGACATCAAGTCTATCCCGTTTATAAAGACCTACAAAACCGACACCTAAAATAATATAAATAATCAATGTATTATTGTGAAGAGCACATCTCACATTATTATTCAGTGAACTAACTATAGATATGAAAGGGGAAAGACAAGCCACCAAATGTTAACTTCAACAACAACAAACAAGTTATGATACTGGGCACCACAACACACAGGCTAGAGCACATACAACTTGTTACTCGATCAGCAACAGTTCATTCTTTTTGACTGCCAGCTTCATTAATTAAAACCTCACAGTGGCTCCACCCCCTTTTCTAGAGTTGCCCCGCCCTCTCCAGCCCTACGCCAATCAGAGATTGGTCTGTGGTGTCTGTCAACGTGACCTGTAACGAGGGCCATCTATAAGTGCTGGCCGCTTGGTGGGGAAGTTCCAGGAGCAATGTGTATCATTTTGCAGATATGGGTCAGTACATAGAGATAGACACTATGTGTGTGGGTCAGTACATAGAGATAGACACTATAGAGTGGTCAGTACATAGAGATGACACTATAGAGTGGGTCAGTACATAGAGATAGACACTAAAGAGTGGGTCAGTTGTGTGGTAATCATTACATAGAGTGACAGTAGTAGGTGTACTGTGACACTATAGATGTGGTCAGTACATAGAGTAGACACTATAGAGGTGGTGTACATGGTGACACTATAGAGTGGGTCAGTTGTGCGACACTATGTAATCATTACATAGAGTGACAGTATGTGTGTGTGTCTATGAGACAGACACTATGTGGGTGGTCAGTACATAGGGTAGACACTATGAGTGGTCAGTACATAGAGTGGCTATAGAGGTTGTGTCAGTACATGAGGTGGTATGTGTGTCTTACTGTGTGCGAGTATGTGTGTACATAGATGTGGGTGTGTGTGTCAGTCTTTGTGACGAGTATGGGTGGTGTACATGTGGTATGTGTGTCTTTAGAGATGACAGTATGTAGGTGTACATAGGGGTATGAGGTGGTGTTGTGTAGACCTATGAGTGTGGTCAGTACATGTGAGTGACACTATGTGTGTCATTACATAGAGACAGACACTATGTGTGGCTTACATGGTGACAGTTGTGTGTGTCTTTGTGCGAGTATAGAGATGGTCAGTACATAGAGTGTGTGGTGGTGTGTGTCAGTACATAGAGTGGCCTATAGAGTAGGTCAGTACATGTGTGACACTATGTAATTTACATGTGCGGTTGTGTGTCATTTATAGAGATGTGGGTATGTGTGTGTACTTTGAGACAGACACTGTAGAGTGGTCAGTTGTGTGTTTGAGTGGTGTACATAGATAGACACTATAGAGTGGTCGTGTACATAGAGATAGACACTTGTGTTCTTACATGAGACAGACACTAGTGTTCTTACATAGAGATAGACAGTATGTGGTCAGTATAGACAGACACTTTTAGAGTGGTCAGTACATAGAGTAGACACTATAGAGATGGTCAGTACATAGATTGACACTATAGAGTAGGTCAGTCATAGAGATAGACACTATAGAAATAATCATTACATAGAGACAGACACTATAGAAATAATCATTACATAGAGATAGACAGTATAGAAAACAGTAGACATAGAAAAGACACTAGAGATGGTCAGTAAATAGAGATGACACTATAGAGATGGTCAGTACATAGTTATAGACATTGTGTAGGTCAGTACATAGAGATAGACAGTATAGTATGGTCAGTACATAGAGATAGACAGTATAGAATAGGTCTACATAGAAATAGACACTATAGAAATAATCATTACATAGAGACAGACACTATGGAAATAATCATTACATTGAGATAGACAGTATTTAGAATAGGTCAGTGCATAGAGATAGACACTATAGAGATGGTCAGTACATAGAGATAGACACTATAGAGTAGGTCAGTACATAGAGATAGACGCTATAGAAATAATCATTACTTAAAGACAGACACTATAGAAATAATCATTACATAGAGATAGACAGTATAGAATAGGTCAGTACATAGAAATAGACACTGAGATGGTCAGTACATATAGACAGACCTATAGAAATAATCATTACATAGAGATAGACGGTATAGAATAGGTCAGTACATAGAGACAGACACTATAGAGATGGTCAGTACATAGAGATAGACACTATAGAGTGGGTCAGTACATAGAGACAGACACTATAGAAATAATCATTACATAGAGACAGACACTATAGAAATAATTACTTGGAGATAGACAGTATAGAATAGGTCAGTACATAGAGACAGACACTATAGAGATGGTCAGTACATAGAGATAGACACTATAGAGATGGGTCAGTACATAGAGATAGACACTATAGAGTAGGTCAGTACATAGAGATAGACACTATAGAAATAATCATTACATAGAGACAGACACTATAGAAATAATCATTACATAGAGATAGACAGTATAGAATAGGTCAGTACATAGAGATAGACACTATAGAGTAGGTCAGTACATAGAGATAGACACTATAGAGATGGTCAGTACATAGAGATAGACACTATAGAGTAGGTCAGTACATAGAGATAGACACTATAGAAATAATCATTACATAGAGACAGACACTATAGAAATAATCATTACATAGAGATAGACAGTATAGAATAGGTCAGTACATAGAGACAGACACTATAGAGATGGTCAGTACATAGAGATAGACACTATAGAGATGGTCAGTACATAGAGATAGACACTATAGAGTAGGTCAGTACATAGAGATAGACACTATAGAAATAATCATTACATAGAGACAGACACTATAGAAATAATCATACATAGAGATAGACAGTATAGAATAGGTCAGTACATAGAAATAGACACTAGAGATGGTCAGTACATAGAGATAGACACTATAGAGATGGTCAGTACATAGAGATAGACACTATAGAGTAGGTCAGTACATAGAGATAGACACTATAGAGATGGTCAGTACATAGAGATAGACACTATAGAAGGTGGTCAGTACATAGAGATAGACACTATAGAAATAATCATTACATAGAGATAGACACTATAGAAATAATCATTACATAGAGATAGACAGTATAGAATGGTCAGTACATAGAGATAGACACTATAGAGATGGTCAGTACATAGAGATAGACACTATAGAGTAGGTCAGTACATAGAGATAGACACTATAGAAATAATCATTACATAGAGATAGACACTATAGAAATAATCATTACATAGAGATAGACAGTATAGAATAGGTCAGTACATAGAAATAGACACTAGAGATGGTCAGTACATAGAGATAGACACTATAGAGATGGTCAGTACATAGAGATAGACACTATAGAGATGGTCATTACATAGAGATAGACACTATAGAGATGATCAGTACATAGAGATAGACACCATAGAGATATACATTATAGATATAGGTCAGTACATAGATACACTATAGAGATGATCACAGAATAGAGATAGTTAGTATAGAGATGGTCAGTACAGATACACCATAGAGATAGTTAGGATGGAGGAGGTCAATACATAGATAGATAGTATAGAGAGACATGTCAGTATAAAGATAGTCTTAACTCCTTAAAAAAAATTTAACCGTTATCTTTAAAGTCTTCACTCTTTACTGTGGTGTGTACTTCAGAGAATAATGACATGAGCAATCATTATCCTGACCATTGCAGTCCATTGGTGCCACCTACTGGTCAAGCACTGTGACTACATAGCATACACTTGCTTCAATATTGCCACTTTAAAACTGTATGAACTTTCTGATGTTTTTTCTTATTCTACACATTATCTATTCTGGTGTATTATCCCAAAAAAATGACGTGCAAATAAATTTTTTTTTTTAATTCTGGTCATCTCTTAACACCATTATTCATTCTGTTTCGGGGCAATATACACTCTCGTAAATATTAATCATAACTATAATATACAATTATATAATTCTATATAATTACTAGTCAATTTAAAGGAATTTGTCATTCTGGATACCTTCCTTCTCTAATAAAGGTGTTAAATATTTGCATCCCTGTAAGAAGTAACTGTCTATTGCTTGCAGACATGTCCACTTCAATAATATAATTTAACTTGGTCTAATGACTTATGGCCAATCCTATATCCACGATTCAATCAGTCAGTGTTAAGAACCAGTTCTTCGTCACTTGATCATTGTTCTCAGACCTGTCCTTGTTTGTCATGCTGAAGCTTGAGCACTGATGGTCCCATACCTCTGAGCAATTGGCTCACTCCCCCCGAGCACATTGTCCATACCTCGAGCAATGGCTATACCTCCAGCACTGATCCTGGCATCCTCAGCAAGTCCTAATCAGCGATGGTCAATAGTTGATTGGTCCTGGGTATCAGCACTGATGTTTCATTTTCAGCACTGATTTCCTCATTAGCACTGATTGGTCCTGCATCCTGAGCACTTTGGTCTGGCATACCTGAGCACTGAGCTCCCATCCCCCGAGCACTGATTGGTCCTGGCATTTTTTTTGGTTGACTTCTGGTTGACTCTTGGCTCAGCAGCCTCAGACTGAGCGTAGTGGAGGGTCGTTGTTTCTTCCAAGTCCACTTTTCACTTGGTCTCCATCTTCTTCTAGTAGGTCACTGGTTGGTGCGACAGTCACTGGAGTTGAGTGATGTTTAGTAGTTTCTGGAAGAGAAGGCAGAAGAGAGTCAGGACATACAGCCAGCCTCCACATGCAGCAACACTCTGCCTGAAGACTGAAGCCTAGTGGAGCAGCTCTGCAGCTGGTTATTCTCAGGTGGAGATGAGGACACAACCAGGCACACAATCAGACACACAACGGACACACACAACCAGAGATACACAACCACCCAGGGCCGGCTCTAGGCATTTTGGTGCCCTAGGTGAGATTAGGATTTGTCCTCCCCTTCCTTTAGTAAGGATACACAATGATTCATAAATTACAAACCATCAGGCAATAAACACATCTGAAGCATAAATGATAGATAACGGTTGACCGGTACTGTTCAATTACATGAGTCAAAAAATGTGAAAAAGGTCTTAAGTTTTATTTTCCTTTGAGGGTGACCAGCGCCCACCAGCAGGTGGCGCGCCCTAGGCGACCACCTATATGGCCTATGCCTTTAGCCGGCCCTGCAACCAAACACACACAACCAGAGAAGAACTTCTTGACAGACTGAATAAGTGTAGGGAGACGGCTGCCATTATCGTTGTCGAACAAGAACAGAAGTCTTAACACTTTGTCCCTGCTCTGTGTTATGTAATAATGAACAGTAAGTCGCAGGCTTACAGTAGTGTATATAGCCCAATAATATAGCCCATACATATATATACATTCTGTATAAAAGGCTCCGAGTAGCTGCACTGCCGGACCAATAGCTAATGTTAATTAATGAGGGCTACCGCTTTAAGCATGTGATTGGTCAACGTAGCTGATCACTCTGCTTGCGAATGCAGCCGTTTTGTAGCAAACATCGCGCGGAGCAGCGGCACCGTGGAGTGTGGAAAGTTATTGGTGGTTTCAGTTGTGCGCCCGTGACGTATATGTTGTTACTGATATACAGTCTGTGTGTGTTAACCTTCATTGGGTGATTCTTTGGTTGTCCACTAGTTGCATCGTCTGTGTGTCTGGTCATTTGTGCTGCATGTAGCCTTGGCTCGTTTTACGTTGCAAACCTTGGGTTTTAGTTAAGCTAAATGGATGTCTTTGCAATGCATACGGTCACGTGACTTTGAATTGTGAGCGTTTATTCATACGGCCGTAGTCAAGTTCATGTGTAACTCCGGTTCCCTGAATACGGTGAATAGCATCGATAGACTTATTTGATTTGTATACTTTCTATTCCATATTATAGACATCAATGGGGCTCTCGTCAGTAGGGTTTGTTTGTTTATCTGGTCCGCAGTGGTATCTAATAAGAATGGCATTACTGTATTTGTTACAGAACCACAGCTGTTATCTTGAGAAACCTATAAAACACCGTCAAACTTTCTCCTGCCGTCCGTGTGGATTTTATTCTATTGGTGTTTTGATTGACAGCCGGGAGTGGATGCTGCTCATCCTAATATACAAAGCTCTCCACAACACACACACACACACACACACACACAATTGCCATGGCAACTTGCAAGCCTGCGTTTTCGCTCAGTGACTTACTGTACAAAAAACGTACTACACAAAAATGTTCAAACGGAAGGTCTGAGCCTACTTGCCAGATATATAATAATTACATATTTTAGTAACACATTGGTGAACTCAAATAGGTGGAGGAAGAGCTCACCGCTTGGCTGATGGTCTGATCTCCAGAGCTGCAGCCTCCACATGACAGCAGTCACTGTAACCATGATACATGTTAGTTTACTGTAACCATGATACATGTTAGTTTACTGTAACATGATACATGTTAGTTTACTGTAACCATGATACATGTTAGTTTACTGTAACCATGATACATGTTAGTTTACTGTAACCATGATACATGTTAGTTTACTGTAACCATGATACATGTTAGTTTACTGTAACCATGATACATGTTAGTTTACTGTAACCATGATACATGTTGGTTTACTGTAACCATGATACATGTTAGTTTACTGTAACCATGATACATGTTCGGTTTACTGTAACCATGATACATGTTAGTTTAATGTAACATGATACATATTGATTTATGTAACCATTATACATGATGGTTTAATGTAACATGATCAATATTAGATTACTGTAACACTTACCTCTTCTTCTCTTCCTCTGAATAATGGCTATGATTATTATTAAAGCCATTACCAGTATGACTCCTACTATTACTCCTGCCACTAGTCCTCTGTCTGCACCATGTTCTCCACATTCAGAATCAGTTGAATCAGTTCCTGGTTTTATCTGTTTCAGTCCCACAGATTCACATCTGAAATGAGAAGGACAAAACAACACAGTTTCAGGGTGTGTAGTGTATACTATCCTGGTCTACCTGGGTCTGAATTCACTGCAAGCTGCCTTGGATAAAATGAAAATATAAAATCGTATGTGATTTTAAAGCTTGTGTGATACTTTTGCAATTACAATTTTTCTCATTAAATAGAAGAGAAAACATTCAAACCAAAGCACTGACTTAATGCTAGAAGTACCATTAATGTACTAACTGTATTGATAAATTAACTATAATATTCACTTACTTTGTGTGGTTCTGGCAAGACGATGACGTGCGCCATCTGAGAATGTTCCATCAGTACATTGGAGGCACTCTGTGTCTTTATCTGCTGTTCCTGTGTAAATATAAATGTTGTGACCAAAAACATGGATATTTTCTTCTGCAATATAAATTATAGCAACCAAGCTGAAATTCATCAAAGCTGTTTGGTGAAAGCTCCAAGAAGGAACAAGGAAATAGAGAATTGTAATTAAAAGGAGTTCTGGGCTTAATAGATTCAGAAGATGGGTTTTGACACCAACCTCTTTGACTGATGTATCGACCAGGACTGCAAACCGTGTGTCTCTGAGCGGCCATACATCCACCTCTGTTAGAGTCAGTACAGAAGTATCCATCCAGGGGCTCACACAGAGCATCTGATGTTGATGTACACGACTTCTTCACCTTCAGGCCGAGACCTGTCAATCACAACAGTTACAGAGGAACCGGAGAGAATGAGAAGGTTGTCTGAGGAAGTCTTTGATTATAATAACTTGATAGGAAAAGCAGGTGATTATTCAGTGCATTCGAGGGGCATCTAGGTATCTTTAACCCTCATTAATCTATCTAAACTCATGTTTCTCATTCATGCCCTGTTACTCAGTCATTGTATTCATGGTCTTCTTTAAGGGGGAAAGGGTTTTAAATGACATGTGTACATATCACTGAGCCATCAGGGTTTTGAACCGTGATATTTGTAATATTATCAAGGGTTTGTGAAATAATAAGATGAAAAGTGAAAATGTACCTGCATCACAGTTTTGACATGAAAAGCATTGTTCCCGCCCACTGTCACCATCTTGGAATGTACCTTCTGTGCAACGTGCACATGATGTACTTGTGTATTCTGTGCAATGTCTATTAACATGCATTCCTGTTGGACGAAAAACAATGACAATTGTTATTTAATCCGAAAATAAATTAAACAAGCTAGTTAACTAGCTAATTCAGACATTCTGTGGGCTGCATTCAACACAATTATAACTTGATTTAGTGAGCTAGTTAGCTAATTTATTTATTTGTCTCTTACCAGCTGGACAGGCAGGACAGCATTCGTCTCCCTCGGTATTCGGCCTGGCGACAATTTGGTGATGCAATGGCATTGCCAATTACATTTAAATTAAATAAAACTAAATATATAATTAACATGAACTGAGAATTGGAAATGAACATGGCCGTCCAATTTGTATGAGCTTCAACCGTCAAACTGTTTAACAGATTTTGATGGCAGCAAACTTGTGGGTCTGTGTCAGTGCAGTCTTTTTTAATTTAGGCAAAATAAGGTGTATTGTTTCGACATAACATGCTTTCATTCAAAACATATGGGCCCCACATGCCCACGTTGGCTTCCCACATCATCACTGCCATGCAGCTCCTCTAAATGGATTGAAGTTCTGCAATATCTGGGGAGAGACAAAAGCACGACAGCAGTTAATAAATATCTTGAGACAAGTAGGTGAAATCAAGTTTAAATTATAGTGTTAGCCACGTTTGTATGTTACTTAACACCTTTTCTATCACCTGAATTAATATACAGTTTGAAAATATTAAACATAGTTGTGAGGCCTCATCAGAAGATCTCCGCTCACATAAAAGGCCATGAGGGCGGCTGTAGTGACTCCAAGGAATGACCCAAACGCTGTCCCTCTGCAGGACATGGGCCGTCCATCCTGACATGAAATAATCAACATCGAACGTGCTTTAAGAGCTGGGGCGGACAGCGGAAGTTAAAATGGGAACCAAGCTGCTTTTGTGTTGCTGAGCCACGTCATGGAAGAGATTAAAGTTGGTTTGTCCTCTGTCGTTCACATGGCTGTCTGACAGCTATTTTGCTATATTCGTTAAGGTATAAACATTTTTTAAAGGGAAATATGGCAAAACTGTAAGTGGTTAATTGGTGGGGACACGTCATAGAATAGATTAAAGTTGGGTTGACCTCTGTGGGTCACATAGTCGGACAGCTATTGAATCTTGAAATATTTGAGACCCATTGAATGTTGAATGTTTATTGTAATACATGCATTGTGGGTTGAACGGACACTTTAAACAAACTGGAAATACTAAACATATTTAGCCAGGTTTAGGTGAACTCCATACACATAGGGGAACGCACTCATTGAAATATGGTCGGACGACTATACAAAGCAATTGATTGTGGTAGCTCACCAAAACACGTTTGGAATTATTCGAGACAGCAAAATTAAAAAAAAGTTTAAAAAGGAAACACAAAGTTGCGGCATTATTACTGTCCGCAACATGAAGTTCACCATCTGCTCTGTCCAATAGACGAGTGACACTTCAACCACGTGACGTGTTGCGGTTTGGTTGTCTTGAGTCAGTGCTCGCGCTCAGCAAATCAAGTGAAAAAGAAAGTATAAACTTCACCTCTGAATCAAGTGAAAATGTTACAAAGTATAAACTTCACCTCTGACCCCGACCTACGGACTAAAGGTGTGAAAGCGCCCTCATATGCCCCTACACTTTTCCACAAGCCCCTGAAAATCCTCAAAATAAACGGCTACAAACAGGCGGCATTTTCTAAATGTACTGTAAAGGATCAGGGAGACGCCCACGGTGAACACAAATAAGTTAGAAATACAAAAGGCCTTTATTATACTGACGTTATCAACTATGTCGATGACGATTAAGAGACGGATTTACCGCGAAGATGATGGTCATTTGCCTAATTTAAAGCATATTTTAAAGTAAGCTAGGCAGCAGTTGTCCCGACACAGTTCTGATGCACTCCCTAGTAGGCGGTCTGTGGTTCTGTTTTCCCGCTGACGTCAGTAGTTCGTACCTGCAGTTCCAGGACCGCTAAAGAGGGATAGGGACTCTTACCAGCCCACTGTGTCGCGTTTCCACTGCAAAACTTCCATGTAAGTGTGAGTGGGAACCCGGGCCACAAGCGAAAGGAATGTTTCCTGATCGTTTTCTTTTCGATGCTATAAATTGAGAACAACGTAACTTTCTGATACCAGTCGAATCACAACCCTTCCGCCTCCACACATGTAACCGCATTAGATCAATATAAGTGCGCGGCACTATATTCACTACACTCTACAACACATGGTCAAACCCATATACTGTATATAATGGGTTCAACCACTTCAATAAATAGCAAAATAAGCAGTTTAGAAATTACCTAAAATCACGTCATTTGCTATATGTGACTAGCTTTTTACCAGACTCAAATTAAATCTGCCTCGCATCAAAACTAAAACAAGGGGTGCAGTTACATATGTCGCAGTGAGATATCACTGCGCGACTATCTCATAAATCATTGTGTCGAGGTTGAATCAGAATCACACCTGCCACCAAAGCAACTGTCAACAGACTCTTATTTCACTGGCTGCACAATAAATGGAAACATACAGATCAACATACATGATACAGAGTAGCTGGCCTGCGGTAACGAGTAGACCTACACAAAGTAGAAGCTAGTGTGCAGGACGATGTTAATGCATTACATGGCAACAGTCAAATAAATGAATAAAATCAACAATCATTATATGTTGTCTCTTATTACTGTTACCTAATAAATATATAAGTAAGTATATATTTAGCTATACTTACTATTTAGCTGAAATCGTTATTTATGCTGTTTTGTGCCAATGTGGTCTTTGTTTGTTTTTAGATAAGATTCCCTGTAATTAATTATTCAAAATAGCTATTTCAAATTCTGTTGGCCAAAGTAAAGGTTACAATTCTAGTTAGTATAGCTTGTTCTCAAATGTTCCCCTCTAGTTAGTAGAGCTTGTTCTCAAATGTTCCACCTCTAGTTAGTAGAGCTTGTTCTCAAATGTTCCACCTCTAGTTAGTAGCTTGTTCTCAAATGTTCCCCCTCTAGTTAGTAGAGCTTGTTCTCAAATGTTCCACCTCTAGTTAGTAGAGCTTGTTCTCAAATGTTCCCCCTCTAGTTAGTAGAGCTTGTTCTCAAATGTTCCAACTCTAGTTAGTAGAGCTTGTTCTCAAATGTTCCAACTCTAGTTAGTAGAGCTTGTTCCCCCTCTAGTTAGTAGAGCTTGTTCTCAAATGTTCCACCTCTAGTTAGTAGAGCTTGTTCTCAAATGTTCCCCTCTAGTTAGTAGAGCTTGTTCTCAACCCATCAAAATGTTCTTTTTCCACCGCTAGTACTAGTAGAGCTTGTTCTCAAATGTTCCAACTCTAGTTAGTAGAGCTTGTTCCCCTCTAGTTAGTAGAGCTTGTTCTCAAATGTTCCACCTCTAGTTAGTAGAGCTTGTTCCACCTCTAGTTAGTAGAGCTTGTTCTCAAATGTTCCACCTCTAGTTAGTAGAGCTTGTTCTCAAATGTTCCCCCTCTAGTTAGTAGAGCTTGTTCCTCCTCTAGTTAGTAGAGCTTGTTCTCCTCTAGTTAGTAGAGCTTGTTCCACCTCTAGTTAGTAGAGCTTGTTCTCAAATGTTCCCCCTCTAGTTAGTAGAGCTTGTTCTCAAATGTTCCCCTCTAGTTAGTAGAGCTTGTTCTCAAATGTTCCAACTCTAGTTAGTAGAGCTTGTTCTCAAATGTTCCAACTCTAGTTAGTAGAGCTGTTCCCCCTCTAGTTAGTAGAGCTTGTTCTCAAATGTTCCAACTCTAGTTAGTAGAGCTTGTTCTCCCCCTCTAGTTAGTAGAGCTTGTTCTCAAATGTTCCAACTTTAGTTAGTAGAGCTTGTTCTCAAATGTTCCAACTCTAGTTAGTAGAGCTTGTTCTCAAATGTTCCAACTGTAGTTAGTAGAGCTTGTTCCCCCCCTTTAGTTAGTAGAGCTTGTTCCCCCCCTCTAGTTAGTAGAGCTTGTTCCCCTTTAGTTAGTAGAGCTTGTTCTCAAATGTTTCACCCCTATGCCATCTTCACGTATGAACTCTGGACAACGTCCAGAGAATCATGTCCAGACATTATTCCAGAGTCGCCCTTTCCTACATGTATCACAACAGAAGATCATCTGTGTCAGACGAGTCTCACTGGAAACACTGCGTTTGTTTTAGGCAAGGGGAAAAGTCATCAACACTATCTGTGAATTCTTATTTGCATTTACTGCCACCTACTATGGTTGCAATAAATACCAAAATGGTATACACTGTATATATATCAAACAGCTATTTTAATGATATATCTATTGGGGACACTTTGAAACATGAGACGTATCTGCAGGACCCCCTGGTGGTTTATTCTGCACTACATGAATAAGTTCTTCTTCTTACTAATAGCTACTCATCTTGGCTAGCCTCAGTGTCAATCGCTCCTGCTTCAAACCCACCATTAGCATGCCATCCGATCCATCATCCGTCTTTAGAAAAGCCTTTAACGTTACCCAAGTTTACTTAGCATGTTTATTTCAGAACATGGCGTTTGTATGACGCGTGTATAAGGTCATATAGAGAGCAGAATCAGAATGTAGCCTGCTCTCTAAAGTAAACGGAGGAATAAGTTATGGGCATAGTAGGCTACTTGTAATCTGAAGAAACCTATCCTTGTACTACACCACTGAATAACTGAAACTGACAGATCTGATAAAACAAATAAACCAGCGTTCAGATATTGATAACTGGCTGTGCAAAACCAATTTCTTTGTCAGGATGAGGGTAACGAGAGAAACGTTGTCTTTTTTATATAGGTTTGTAGGTTATGTAAATTGTTCTATCATGGATTGTAATTGTTGAATGACCATGTACGGAGGGAATACTTTTATTATAACATAATGGTAAGTCCTAGACCATCATGACTAACCGAACACCTGAGGAGCGCACCAACGTCTGCCCATGCACAGTAGCAAGTACGGTGGCTGCCATGGGAGCATATTCAAATAGCATATTGTGAATGCTCAACAATAAT